>APFE031419069.1:27535-63124 GCA_000404065.3 Pinus taeda
TGGAAAATGTCGATCAACTCTAGGAAAATCAATCTATTTTTCACCCACTTCCATATGGAATCAACAATCAAATCCCCCATTTTTTCAACCTTCTCTATGAAATTAGATGCATCTTGAAAAATATAGCTAATATTTGCATCATCAACATTATACATCTCAATTTTCTACACTCAAAAAGGTCTCGATATTGTGCTTCTGATTGACTAAATTGATCAGCAAAAAAGCATAGAACATGAGTGACATCCAGAAACTGTAATGTAGTTATAGACCTTGAAGCCAAAGATCCACCAATAAAAAATACTGTAACATGTGATGGCCGCTCTGAGCCGACAACCTAAGAGAGCAAAGCAATTTTTTCCAAAATGTGTTCACTATCAAGCTTTGAAATCTTGTTCAAATATTTCAATTTAACTGTCAAGGATATATTGTGACATGAATCACTATTTCCTTTTGGATATTTTCCATGATAGTTGTCCTGGGAAAATGGTGACATTTCTAAGTTATCCTTATAAGGTGATTTTGAGAATGGATACTGAGAAAGTCCTGTAAACCTATACCACTAGTATATGCAAGATCTTGAGGTTTTGTGTTTTCCCCATTTTCAAGCATTCTTTCCCTACAACAGTTAACTGGAAAGCAAAAATTGAAATGATGACTGCAAGTGACCTAATTTAGTGGCCCGGGAATCTTCTTTCTCTTCATCCCCTGGAAGATATTTTCTTTAAAATGTATTTATCAAAACATCCAATTTACGGTGAAGTTTGAATATGAATGGTTGTAACTTCATCATTTCTCTTAATCCTCCACGAAATCTAGCTTGAACTCATGCACAAATTTGTTTTGGTCAATATCTCCATAGATAAATTGGTCCATTGATCCAATTGTTGTTTCTAAAATGTAACAACCAAGATTTTCCCATGATATCCCATGTAACAAATCTGAAGCAATTTCTAGACTATTTAGAAAAAGCTCGACTAGTCTTGGATGCTGTGAAATATCAAACGATATTTTTCCAGTGGAAGGATGTCCTGGAACCCCTGATTAAATTGCCACAATATGAAAATCACTATCATGTGTATTTTTGTCTTCAATGGTAAGGAAAATTCCTTCAAAAGTAGTCTCAGTCGCATTGTAGAATGCATCCACACGAACCTTATCATATCATGCCTTTAAAGCCTTGATCCATCTCCAGTCTAAAATACAATTGATATTCCAAGGAAAAAAATTCCAGAGCATTCACCAAAGAATATTAACTTTGGTTCCTTGTGTTCCAAACTTTTATTTGAATTTATTTAAGGAATTTTCCTTTCTTGAATCATGGAGTCTCTCTCCATGTCCTTTTGGATGCCCATTCATGATAATATCAATTGACTCATCTTGAGGTGAACCAAACTCACCACAGGAGATAGCCTGAAGATTTGTTGCATTTGATCCATTAATTACTGTCTCTTGGGTAGAATGAATGCATTTTCCAGTAATTTCATGTTAACTGCTGCCTAATAGCCCCGTACATTTTCTTTAAAGTAAAAGAAAAAATGAAGTCCCGTCAATGACAAAAAGTCGACAACAATTTTTTGTAACATAGTGTGACATGCTGCTAGACGATGCTTAACAATATCAATGCCAATTAGTGTCCCAGACCTCCTCAAAATTTCAGCGAGCATACAGTTTTGAACACCCGTGCCATCAAATCTAGGAAGTGCCTAGGAAGTGCCCTATCTGTGATTTCATCAGGTCCCATGAATAACCTGACAAAAGCATGACAGTTTATCCCTCAAAGAGGTATTCCAAATCATTTCCCAACATCAACATTGTTGATTGCATCAAATCCTTCTAGGTAACAATATTTTGATGCATTGATCACTCCAACAAGGCCTTCAACATGGTGGAGTCCAGAAAAAAAGGCTTAGAATTCCGAAGCAACACACCTATGCCTTACAGCATATGTAGAAACCAATGATGCATAATTGATCAAATTCACAAATGGTGTTTCCAATAATTGTAAAATTGCAATTGAGCCATCGACTCTCCGAAGGGGTATCTTAGGAAAAACAATGGAACTCTATAGTATTGCATATATCTCAATGTCTAAACAATTAAGTTCTCATGGATAACTAAAGAATTTGTCCTCACATGTGGGAAAGAATGTGCGTAGGAGATCAATTTCCTCCTCTTTAAATTTGAAAATTGTGATGAGACGTATATGCTCTTCTAATCCAACAAAGACAGTGTACTCCCCACCTAGGCACACTCCATTGGGGTGGGCTTTGAATATCTAGTTGTCTTCCATCATATATAACAATCAGCTTTCTGAGGTGACTTGATTCTAGTATGATTTCAACAATTGTTTTGTTGATAAGTCACTGAAGGCGTAGGATGCATGACTTAATTACAGTTTCAAGATGCTTCCATTTCAGGTCACTGTGAAAAACAACCTTGTTGATAGTGTGTAATATGTTGCAATTGATTATATCCCATAGTTCAACAATATGTCCAACTGGAACAAGATGTAGAGTGTTTTTTATTCTTCTGCCATAAGCTCTTTGGAAAGATGTCTCGTGGTGGAAAAGGGAACCCATTTACCCACTTCTTCACCATCCTCTTCACTAGTAATCTTTGTTATGTCAAATAATTCTTCCAAAATCTCACAGATATTTCCAACATTTTTGTCATGTTTTAGATCAATTACACCTTGGTCTATTCTTTTTTCACTTGTATATTTTCTTCTTATACTGGTGTTCATGCATCTTTAGAGACACTTTGTAGAGAATCAGACACAAGCCCTGCATGATTGTTTTGTAAAGCAATGCTAACATGTTCATTTTGCTGACTAATTTCTTTTTTCCATAACTTACTCATTGGATGGAATGGATTAGAACATTAATCAAGTCTTTTTAAAGATTATCAAAACTTTTAGATATTTTAAATAGGATCAATCAAGGTAAGATAGATTAGGAAGATCGATAAAGATGGAAAGATAGATCTTTTGAATTTATATATTATTTATATGTAATGATGAAATAAGATATAATTTTGAGGGGCATAATAAAGGGATCAAAGATGTATGGGGATAACATAAAAAATATTGAATATGTAACTAATTTTTGATACTGAAAATATGTGGGTTTTTTCTTATTGAAAAAAAAGATGCACTCAGCAGCTCTAAAACCTGTGAATCAGCATTGTAGTTTACAAATCAACCTTATAAATTCAATAAACAACACATTGCACTAATGGGGTGTTGGATTCTAGGTGTGGTTTCAGAAAAACAGATTTATCAGTAGTCATATAGGCCACATTTATCTTTCGGCTTGTGTTCTTGTGGAGACTATTGGTAATATTGAGTGAAGAGGATTAAGAATCACTGGAAAGGAAAAAATTGAAATGATGAGTGCATGTGACCTAATTTAGTGGCCCTAGAATCTTCTTTCTTGTCATCCCCTGGAAGATATTTTCTTAGAAATGTATATATCAAAACATCCAATTTATGGTGAAGTTTGGAAGATATTTTCTTAGAAATGTATTTATCAAAACATCCAATTTATGGTGAAGTTTGAATATGAATGGTTGCAACTTCATCATTTCACTTAATCCTCCACGAAAGCTAGCTTGAACTCATGCACAAATTTGTTTTGGAGAACATCTCTAGAGATAAATTGATCCATTGATCCAAATGTTGTTTCTGAAATGTAACAACCAAGGTTTTCCCATGATATCTCATGTAACACATTTGAAGCAATTTTTGGACTATTTAGAAAAAGCTCGACTAGCCTTGGATGTTGTGAAATACCAAACGATATTGTTCCAGTGGAAGGATGTCTTGGAACCTCTCATTAAATTGCCACAATATGAAAATCACTATCATGTGTATTTATGTTTTCAATGGTAAGGAAAATTCCTTCAAAAGTAATCTCAGTCGCATTGTAGAATGCATCCACACGAACCTTATCATGTCATGCCTTTAAAGCCTTGATCCATCTCCAGTCTGAAATACAAATGATATTCCAAGGACAAAAATTCCAGAACATTTACCATAGGATATTAACTTTGGTTCCATGTGTTCCAAACTTTTATTTGAATTTATTTAAGGATTTTTCCTTTCTTGAATCATGGCGTCTCTCTCCATGGCCTTTTGGATGCCCATTCACGATAATATCAATTGACTCATCTTGAGGTGAACCAAACTCGCCACAGGAGATAGCCTGAAGATTTGTTGCATTTGATCCATTAATTACTGTCTCTTGGGTAGACTGGAAAATAGGTAGACTGAAGTTATTTTCCAGTAATTTCATATTAACTGCTGCTTAATAGCCCCGTACGTTTTCTTTAAAGTAAAAGAAAAAATGAAGTCCCATCAATGACAAAAGGTTGACAACAGTCTTTTGTAACATAGTGTGACATGCTGCTAGACGATGCTTAACAATATCAATGTCAATCAGTGTCCCAGACCTCCTCAAGATTTTAGCGAGCATACAGATTTCAACACCTGTGCCATCAAATCTATGAAGTGCCTTATCTGTGATTTCATCAGGTCCCATAAATAACCTGACAAAAGTGTGACAGTGTGTCCCTCAAAGAGGTATTCCAAATTATTTCCCAACATCAACATTGTTGATTGCATCAAATCCTTCTATGTAACAATATTTTGATGCATTGATCACTCCAACAGGGCCTTGAACATGGTGGAGTCCAGAAAAAAGCTTAGAATTCTGAAGCAACACACCTATGCCTTACAGCATATGTAGAAACCAATGATGCATAATTGATCAAATTCACAAATGGTGTTTCCAATAATTGTAAAACTGCAATTAAGCCCTCGACTCTCCGAAGGGGTATCTTAGGAAAAACAATGGAACTCTATAGTATTGCATATATCTCAATGTCTAAACAATTAAGTTCTCACGGATAACTAAGGTAGCATGAGGCAAAGGAATGTTTAAAAAGAACAATATTTTCTTTGTTAACATCTTTCTTTGTTAAATTCTTGAAATTGTTGTGACTCAAGCTTTGGACGACTCCCCCCAGTTGTATTCTCTGTATGTGGGTGGATTTTTCTCATTGACCAAATTAGGTACAGGTACCACCATAACATAATACGAAGGATTTAAAAAGAATGGGACAGGGAACCTTTCATTCTTGTCATTCACCACCACCATATGTTCTATACATTCACATTTGTCTTTGCTCCAAACCTGCACAACACAAAAAAAGGCTTGTTTCTATGAAAACTGTAGGGTGCTTAAAACAAAATAAGTTGCTTTGTTAACATCTTTCTTTCTTAAATTCTTGAAATTGTTGTGACTCAAGCTTTGGACGACTCCCCCTCTGTATCTGGGTGGATTTTTCTCATTGACCAAATCAGCTCTAGGTCCCACCATAACATAATACGAAGGATTTAAAAAGAATGGGACAGGGAACCTTTCCTTCTTGTCATTCACCACCACCGTATGTTCTATACTTTCATATTTGTTTTTGCTCCAAACCTGCACAACACAAAAAAAGGCTTGTTTCTATGAAAACTGTAGGGTGCTTAAAAAAAAAAAATTGCTTTGTTAACATCTTTCTTTCTTAAATTCTTGAAATTGCTGTGACTCAAGCTTTGGACGACTCCCCCTCTGTATCTGGGTGGATTTTTCTCATTGACCAAATCAGGTACAGGTCCCACCATAACATAATACGAAGGATTTAAAAAGAATGGGACAAGGAACCTTTCCTTCTTGTCATTCACCACCATCGTATGTTCTATACTTTCATATTTGTCTTTGCTCCAAACCTGCACAACACAAAAAAGGCTTGTTTCTATGAAAACTGTAGGGTGCTTAAAACAAAATAAGTTGCTTTGTTAACATCTTTCTTTCTTAAATTCTTGAAATTGCTGTGACTCAAGCTTTGGACGAGTCCCCCCAACTGTATTCTCTGTATCTAGGTGGATTTTTCTCATTGACCAAATCAGGTACAGGGCCCACCATAACATAATACAAGGATTTAAAAAGAATGGGACAGGGAACCTTTCCTTGTCATTCACCACCACTGTATGTTCTATACTTTCATATTTGTCTTTGCTCCAAACCTGCACAACACAAAAAAAGGCTTGTTTCTATGAAAACTGTAGGGTGCTTAAAACAAAAAAGTTGCTTTGTTAACATCTTTCTTTCTTAAATTCTTGAAATTTCTGTGACTCAAGCTTTGGACGACTCCCCCCAACTGTATTCTCTGTATCTGGGTGGATTTTTCTCATTGACCAAATCAGGTACAGGTCCCACCATAACATAATATGAAGGATTTAAAAAGAATGGGACAGGGAACCTTTCCTTCTTGTTATTCACCACCACTGTATGTTCTATACTTTCATATTTGTCTTTGCTCCAAACCTGCACAACACAAAAAAGGCTTGTTTCTATGAAAACTGTAGGGTGCTTAAAACAAAATAAGTTGCTCCTAAGGCAGCACTGACAGAATGAATGCAAGCTATATATGGCCATTCACTCATAGATCAATATATTTTAATTCCAGGCTAATGCAATGTACATAGCCAAACATATATTGCCTTAACCATTTTGTTAAAGCTTGTTTCTTCTGGCTTCACTTGTAAATAAAGAAACATATCATTTCATTAACAGAGACAACTGATTATTTAAATTTTACAATCTATTTCAATTAAGAAACCAATAATTTTATTTGTTTCAGTCCTAGGAAACTAGAGTGGTGTTAGGTTGGACAGTTACATCATACATGGCTTTGAACATATCAGATTAAAGATATCCCGAGGACTATTCTGCATAGCATAAATTTGTATGGGCAGGAGTAAGAGAATTTTGCTCCAATTTACACTAGCCCACAAACCCATCCAATAATGTCATACATTCTGTCATGTGATACCCCAGAGTATAGTTATGAATTAGCTCAAGCATCGAAGGTTTCTGATTTTCCAAGACTTGAGTTTTCCTTGCTCATACTTACACTTTCTTAAGAGGCCGTACCACTGCAGGCACTGCTGTGGGTGGGATTATTCTCACAGCATGCATTCTGTTTTTCAAGCAAAAAGAATAAGATGATATCCATGCTTGTAAGATGACATCTTTTAGGTAAAAAATCTTTGTCAATGTATCATCAAAGGAAACGCAAAGGAAACCTTATGCCTTACTGCGTTTTCTTTGGGCATCAAAAGGAGATTCTTTCACACCATTTCCTCCCTCTGTTAGAAACCTCTCTTGCAGATAAAACAACAACTATTTCTGCAGAGCAAATATCTCTCTAACCCTGCCTTCCAACTCACCAACTCTGGTTTCAAGCTCTCCTGCTCTTTCATTCATTTTTGTATCCAACAGCCTTATGAGCTCATCTTGAATCACCTTCTATATCATCTGGGACCTCTTATACTCGTCCACTTCCTGAAGGCACAGGTCTGCGAACTGAAAATCTTTCCAGGCCTCGAACCAAGGACCTCCCATTGTATAATGTATAGCTTTGGGAAGTTCCTTGTCATCAATGTCATTGTGACCAACAAGGAAATTCCAGGTGTATGGAATGGATCCAATATCATTGTCATCAAGCCAAGTGAATCTATGCAAAAATGCCCCAGATTGGGAATTCACAACAGAGGGTGTCAAAACTCTGTTCTTGGGGTGCTCGCAATTATACAAAACCATAGATGACCAGTTCTTTCTAAGGTAAGTAGTCTGCACAACCCCATCCATTTTTGTAGCACTCTTGGGCTTGTAATCATGTTTGGGACACATTATAGCATACTTATCATCAATGAGCTCAGCTAATTCCCTAATGTCAACAGTATAGAGAATATCACAGTCTACGAACATAGCCCAACCCTTGAACCCAGCTAGGAAAGGAGTCAAGAACCTGGAAAAGGAGAACTAGGTGCTCTCAGTGGGATCCCTTGTGCGCCAGTAAAGCCTAGCCTTGCGGAGATGCGCTTGTTTGATGGGGATCACTTCAACTAGAAATGTGGCATGTTTCAGTATCGAATGCCTGCAGACCTCGTAGGCAAGATCCTCACGGGGATCATAACCCACAAAGATCTTGAGCTTTGGAAGCACTTTTCCACTCTTGGTAATAAGAGGTCCTTCCCATAATGCCTACTCGATGCTGTGGAGAGACTGGATCTCACGACTTCTAGTCCTCCTACATCTTCAGCTTCGATTTTGGAGACTCGGCCAAACTTGGGGGAGATACTGCGAATGATAGCGCGATGCCCAATCCCAGTCCCGATACTAGCATGCCTCTGGAAATCCTATATACATTCGAATGTGGATGCCCATTTCCACTACTGAAAAATATCTGCAGAGGAATTGAGTGTGAGGGGGATCGAACCTTGGCACTGAGCGATGATGTTAAACGACAGATCTTAGTCACGTTCTGACGGAATTGAGCCATCTGACCTTCTTGGAGAATGGGAAAATGATCAAATCACAGAGAGATAGAATTGGGTCTCGAAATTTCAGAAGGGTGCGGGGATTTGCTCTCTATGGAAGATGAGAAAGGGGCACATATATTCCTCTGATGAGTTCGGCTCATAGTGTCCCCGCCCTCCTCTGGAGCGACTCCGCCTGCGCTCTCCTCTGCATCAAACGCGGATATTCGCGCGCAGGACGGGTTCGATAACGTGGTAAGGGTAAACTGTTCATAGGTTATAGTTAACGGTTCGATTACATTTTTTTTGTTTTTTTTAATGTTTTAAAATATATTTTTTTATTAAATTAGACGGTTGATATTTGTTCAATCGTCTAACAAAAGATCTGACGGCGACGATTAGGACAGAAAGACATTTGGGGGAGTTGATTTCAGAGGGAAACGCCTTACGACTTAATTAAAAAAACAAATAACTAATAATAAAAATAATTATATACTCCATCATTATAATGTTTAGGAAAAAAACAAACCTAATCCAATTTGGCAGTCCATCACAGGGTATGCTTTCATATAACATCTTCGATAGTTAAACGCGCGGATGCAGCCAGTAATTCGTGTGAAGGAATCCCAGGATTATCAATTTCGATGGCGAAAAGTCCAAAGAAGAATTAGAAAATAGTACAACCGTAATTGGAGGAAAGAAGCGGTTTCACACGAAAGAACCATTATTTTCTTTCCAAGTTTTCTAAAGAGTGACTAACTTGGGGGAATCATTCTATTTTTTTTCATAAAAATATGATAATAAGAATTTTTGAATTTAATTTTTAATGGTAAAAATAAATTCTAACAACATTAAAATTTAAAACCTACTCAACAATTATACCTAAGATTTTCAAAATTTTGCTAATTTTTACCAAATTTTGCCAGATTTTACCAGAAATCTGGCCAGAATTTTCTGGGGAAATTTACAACATCCTTGCATACTCGTTTTCTTATTTGCAATCACGCACAGACTCTTTTGCAACTATTGACCACACGAAAGGAATTTTTCGTCCCCGCAAACATTAAATCAATTGGAAATTCACAAGTAAAAGGAGAAACTAAATCAGTTGGAAATTCATGTGGCGTTGCATGTCTTTCTTACCATTACGTAGATTTCAAAATATATTCCAAAAATATTTCTTTAAAAATATCCGGAACTAATTCTTTCTAAAATTATTTAGGATTAACTAAAATATCCAAAACTAATTACTTCTAAATATATTTAGGACTAGCTATTTCTATTGCTTGTCATCTGTACCTGTGCAATGGTCTTCTTGCTTGGAGGTATATCTCTGATTGTACACATATCATCTTTGAAGAACACGTTGTAACCTTTGTCAATGAGTTGCCCAATGCTCAAAAGATTACATTTCAGCCCAGGTACATAGTATACCTCTGGCACAAACATCTGCTCTCCATTTCTTGCTCGGATACTGACGCTGCCTTTACCCTTGACAGCTATCTTACTATCAGTCCCTGTTGTTACCTCAGATTTCACATCTTCATCCAGATTGGCAAACATTGCAATATTTCCAGTCATGTGATTACTACAAAAAAGTCTAAGAACCAAACATCTTCTTGTTTGTCTTGTGCAATGTTACATGTTAACAACACATTCTTTGGATTCTTATTTTCTTCATTTGCAAAATTAACATTCTGCCTACTATTCGTGTCATTTTGTTTTTTCCTACATTCATTGGAATAGTGCCCATATTTCTTACAATAATGACATTGGACTTGGGATTTGTCATACCTTTGTCCATAAGCTTGTTGTTTGCTTGAACCTTCATCTTGGTTCTGATTGCAGCTCCTTCCGCTTATGCTTGTAGGATAATATCTACCTCTGTTTTGGCTTCTTCCACGACCTCTGTTATTTGCTCTGCCTCGACCTTTTCTTTGGCTAAAAGACATCTGAGTCTTGAATGCTTGCTCAAAAGAGGAATCTGTTCCTCTACTCAGTCTGTGTTCATGAGACATAAGAGAAGCACTCAGTTCATCTACCGTGAACTGCGAGAGATATTTTGTTTCTTCTATTGCTACCACAACAGCTTCAAACCTTGAGGGTAAACTTCTCAAGATCTTCTCTACGATTCTTCTTTTTTCAAGGATTTCACAATGAGATCTAATCTGGGTTATCAACCCAATAACCTGAGCGAAGAATGAATCTATTGTATCAGATTCCTTCATGCTGAGTGTTTCAAAGTCTCTCCTCAACATCTGCAACTTTGCAGTCTTCACCTTCTCCATGCCTTGATAGGCAGTTTTGAGAATATCCCATGCTTCTTTGGATTTTGTTGCTGCTGCAATCCGTGGAAAGACACTTTCATGTACTGATTGGAAGAGGAAAAAGAGGGCTTTGGCATCCTTCTTCTTGTCACTCTTCAACTGGTCTCTTTCTGCTATTGTCAAAGTAGCCAATGTTGTTGCATCTGCAGGTTCAGCATAGCAAGTTTCAACCAGCTCCCATATTCCTTGAGAAGCAAATAATGCTTTCATTTTTATGGACCAATCACTATGATTTTTCCCATTAAACTGTGGCAGTTGGGAATTTGTCAAACCTGTTCCAGCATCTGCCATCTTAACTCTGTATAGGGAAAGAAGAGATACTAACTGTAAAATTAAAAACAAGCAAAAATTTTCTCTGCTGGAAAAAGCTACTCTATAAACTTCTTACAGCTCCTACATTGAAAAACAAACTCTGTTTTTGACTCACTGAGTGCCTAGACTAGCTTTGATACCACGTTGGAATTTTATGGTGATTTCAAACACAAAAGACCAGAGAACAACGCTCTGATACTATGGTGGAATTTTCTGCTAAATTCCTTAAAAAACAGACAACACAAAAACTGCTCTGTTTCAGCACAAAAAACTGATAATTTCGTTTTCTGGACTTGGTGTTGCAGCAACAGGATTCGGTGTTGCAGCAACAGGAAATAACACTTTGTTTCTGATAACACAGAAAAAACAGAAAATAGCTTACTGGAAACTGTGTTGCGGCAACACAGTTTGGTGTTGCAGCAACGCTGATCGTGGTGTTGCAGCAATGCGATTTTTGACGTCAAGCCACTCGGTGTAACGGCAACACGTTTTTTACGCTAAGTCACTTTAAGAAAATTGACGCTTTTGGTGTTACAGCAACTAAAAATAGTTGGCGTCAAACCACTAATAGACTTGCAAAGTAAAATCAAAGTGTTTTTGACACTTGGTGTAACAGCAACTGAAAATCAGCAAAACAGTAAACTTGTATTCATAAACAGTAAACAAAATTGATACAGTAAACTTAGCTGTTACAAGAGGAACACTTCAGTTCCAGAAATCGATTTTCTCTATCTCAGAAAATCGCAGGTTCAGCACTGCTGTGCATTTACAGAAGAGACACACACTTGTTCTTCTAACCTTCACTCTTTTCTCTCAGAGTACAAAAACAGAACTGTTGTTCTAAAATTTCTTACACTCACACACAAAACAGAACTGTTGTTCTTTTCTGCTTCCACTGCCTCTCTTAAGAAAAAACAGGACTGTTGTTCATGTATTTATATGAAAACAAATATCTGAGTTAAACATTAAACAAAGTGAAATATCTGTTGATATTTATCTTTGTATTTATTGCAGAAGGCGGTGATGACTTTTCAGCAAAAATAAGTCGGCTATCTGCAGGGGATTTAATTTCTGAATTTAATGCTCAAAAATATCAGAAGACTTTGCGGCACCTAACAATCTGAAATAACTGTTGTATATCAAATCTTTGTTCAGCATTTATGTGATGCAGTTGGAATTAAATTCCAACATTGGTGAAGATATTTGTGAGGTGATTTCTAGGTCCCAAAATTGAAGAGATATTTACCCATTGTTGACAAGCTCGTGGATGAAGTGATCGCGAGTATCAATGTGCTTTATTTTCTTCTGAAATTGATCCAAAAGGATGTCCAAAAACTTCAAAATTATAAATGTTCAAAAAATTATTAAAGCAATGCCATGTTGAATTGCTCAGCAAGACGATTCCAACACAACTTAAATGGCCTTAAATGAACTCTGAATGTGAAAATTATTGCATTATGAAGTTTTTAGGGAACAATAAAAGTTGGACAGGTTTGACACATGGAAGCAGCAGAAGGTGTCATATGGCACTATATGAATGCTTATGTGGCAATTGCGTACGATGACAAGGCAACACCTCGAGATGACATGTAAAAATATGGAGTTGTTGTGGTAAATAGATGATGCTAATGTGGCACCATGTGGTAGGACATGTGGCATCATGCATGGATAACACGTGGTAGGTGCAAATGGTGACACATGCCAGTCACATATGGTGATACATGGTAGGCGAATATGTGGACATGTCTTGACATGACAACACATGGTAGTGAGCTGACAAGTGACTATGCTATTGATTGGGCATAACTAGTATAAAGGAAGAGTGCGACTATTATGCAACCAACTCACAAAATAGAAGAAAAGATAAATCAATGACTTAAAAATTATACTCTTCGAGGAGGAAACCTCTTTTACATTACATAAATGAATAATTATTGGATGATACAAATGGGAATACCTCCTTTGTATATATACGAGGCTAAGGGGTCACAACATAATCAGAGCCTACATAACAATAATAATGTAATGGCACAATAATAACAATAGTGGGATATTATGGGGCACAACAATAACAATATGGGGACTACATGGGCACAATAATAACAATAGTGGGATACTATGGGGCACAACAATAACAATATGGGGACTACATGGACACAACAATAACAATAAGGGAGATACAATAACAATAACAAAAATGAGGATACACTAGTATTATAGGGACCTAACATGCCACTCTCCTTCAGAAAAGTGTTGTCCTAAATGCTTGAGTAGTTCTTGAGCTTTTGTATGAAATTGCCATCCACCCATGTGGAATCTTCAGTGTGCAAGTTCTTCCACTTAATGAGATACTTTGAAATTGACCAATTTCATAGTTGTCAAGTTCTTGTTTCCCTGACTGCTTAAGGCTCAAATATTATTTTTCCTTCTTCGTCAAGTTCTCGCAACACTGTTTGAACAGGAATCTTGTCACTGATAACCGTGTTTAAGCATGGAACATGGAAAATTGGGTGTACTCAGGAAGATGTAGGCAACTCTAATTTGTATGCCATAATACCAATGTTTTGCAACACCTTGTAAGGACCAGGGTACTTGGGTGATAATTTACTATCCTTCTTAGCTTGTTTGAGGGACATTTTTTTGTATGGTTGTAGCCGTAAAAATACCTAGTCACCTACCTCAAAATGTCTTTTATTGTAATGCTGATTTTCATGTTTCATTCGATTCTACACCAAAGTGAGGTTATCCTTTAAGAGTTGGAGAACTTGTTGCTGATGCGCGATGTGATATTTCACTACTTGAACCTTAAAATTTTCTCTTAAAAATGATGTGATGGATGGTGGATGATATCCATAAAGTGCCATAAATGGGGACATTTTTTCTGTAGTATGGAAGGAAGTGTTATACCACGATTCAACTAGAGATAACCACTTGATCCATTGTGTTTGTTTATCATATACAGAGTAATGAAGATATCCTTCTAATCATTTGTTCATTATCTCAGTTTTCCCATCAGATTGTGGATGATAAGATGAGCATTGAGCTCATTGAGTACTAGAACAAGAAAATAATTTTGTCCAAATATTTACAATGAAAACGGGATCTTTGTTACTTACAATAATCTATGGGTTTCCATGAAGCTTTTGAATTGTTTCCATCAATGCAATAACAACTATAATGGCTTTAGAAGGATGAGATAATGAAAAAAAGTGTGCATACTCGGTAAGTCTATCAACTATGACCATGATGACACTCTTTCCTTCAGACTTAGGTAAACCTATGATAAAATCCATTGAGACCTCCTCCCAATATTGACCTGGAATGGATAAAGGTTGTAATAGACCCAGAGTCTTAATTGTCTCAAATTTATTTTGTTCGCAAACCAAACATTATGTTACAAACTTCTGAATATGATATCTAAGGTCATCCCAAAAAAATTCTTTCTTGACCCTATGTTAAGTTTTTAATAATCCTGAATGCCCTCCTAAGGGGGAGGTGTGCAATTCCATTTTTTTTTTTTTTTTTGAGTTGGAAATTCTTACAAAGATATAAGTAATTTTTGTACCATAATGAATCATTTTTCCAAATAAATGTATTAGATGTACTGGGATCTTCCTACAAATTTTGAATGAGTGTCCATACATCTTCATCTTTCTTCCATTCATCCCTTGCTATTGTTATCCACTCACATTGGATAATATAGATGGTAGAAAGAAATGTTTGCACATCCTCATCATTTATTGAGAGTGCATCTGCAAAAACATTTTGCTTCCATTTTTTGTAGGTGATTTCAATGTCATAATCCAACATCTTTGTGACCCATTTTTGTTGCTCTTCTTAAGACAATATTTGTTCCAAAAAGTATTTAAGACTATCATGATCTGTTTTTACCTTGAAGTTTCTTCCCATTATGTAAGGTTGCCATTTATTTAGTGCATTTAGTATTGCCAACATTTTCTTCTCATAAATAGGTTTCTGTAAATACTTTCCTTTGATAAGACGAATTTCAAAAGAAATAGGTCTTCCTTATTGCATTAAAACAACACCAATTCCATTAATCAGGCATCACATTCAACAATAAAGGTTTTTGTGAACTCTTGTGTAGCTAAGGTTGGTGCCTTCCACATTGCCTCTTTAAGATGTTCAAAGTCCTTAATTGCTTCTAGAGTCCGACAAAATGCATCTTTCTTTAGTAATGATGTTAGAGGTGTTGCTATTCTCCCACAATTCTTAACAAACTTACGATAATACCTTATCAACCAGAGAAATCCACGAATATGCTTTATGGTTGTGGGGATTTTCCATTCCTTAATGGATTTAATTTTGTTAGGGTCTACCTTAACACCCCCATGAGATACAATATTGTTGCACAAAAATTGTCATCTTAACATTCTGCAATCAGTGTGGGTCTATCACCACTCATATTTTCCTCCTTTGCAAGTCTTAAACCTCAATTATTCATATCAAGCCTTGAAAATAAGAGAAAGTCCTTAAAAATATCTAAAACTCTGGTTCCACACTTTCTCTTAGTATTACCTGTAGTCTCGCACCTAATGGTCATGTCCCCTGCACACCTGACTGCTCTGTCTCTGTGTTATGGGTGTGGACCCCTATAAAAGTAAAAAAGGCACAAGTACATTCTTAAAAACTCACTTTGAGTCATTTCTGGAAGATTCTAGAGGGAATCTTGAGGTGGAAAGTTTGCTCCTTTAAGGTTGATGCATCCCATACTTTCAGGAGCTAACCCCTTGATGTGAGGAGCATATCCCTTTGAAGGAGTACTCTATCCCTTCAATGGTGGACCTTTAACCTCCTTCCTTTGGACTATAAAATGAAGCATTGGGTTGCTTACTGAGGGGTTGAAAGCTGAATATTTTTGAGGTGAAATGCTATTGGAACTTAGTCTTCCTAATTGATCTTTTGAGTGGAGAGATTACATAACTTTTTGATCTCATTTGGAAGAGAGTGAGGGTTGTCAAAGTAGAGGAGATTCCTGTTTGGACCGTGGGAAGAGCTTGTGCAACATTAAGGCACCAAAGGTTGTAAAGTTCTTCTATTTCAAAGTTAATACAATCAAGTTTATTTTTCTCAATAAGCTGTGTTTTATGTTTTATTTCATGGATTCCTTGATCACCATGATGAACATGATTTATTATATTAGCTATGCAAGTGCTATCTGATGTGTGCTTGTTTGTGATTGCAGGTTCTCTAAAGGAAACTCTTTTGGACGGTTGAAAAATGGCTGCCACAAACTAGCGTTGGAATTAAGGTAGGGTCTAAACACCTCTTTAGTTTTTATTAGTGAATCGAAATATGTTTAAAGAAAGGTAGATTTGCTTGTCTTGCTTGTTTCTAGATATCTGTTGATACTAGGGAGATTGGCCTTGTCTGCAAGCTCGATTCATCCGGCTAACAAATATGACCCAAATATTCCACCTCTTATACTCAAAAGAAACATTTGGAGGTTTTTGCATATAATTATTTCTCCTTGAATAGTTTGAGCACCCTGTCAACATGCCGAACATGATCCTTCCAATATTTGTTAAAAAAATACTAACACAAATTTTCTAAGGAAGGGTTTGAAAATGAAATTCATCAGATCTTGAAATGTGGAAGGTGTAATAGTACTATCCTAAGAGAGGCACACAAGAGAAAGAAAAGTTTCATTAGTTATCTAGAAAATTAGTTCACATAGATACAATGATCATTAAAACAAATACAACGCATATTCAACAAGATAAGCACCAAAGACAATGAAATAGTTCAATTTATTTAGTACATGAAAGAATAAACATATACCGCAAACATCTAAATAATAGCCTTATAATATTCATGATACATGCATGAAAGTGTGCTTGCTCAATGAGTTTCTAATTATTAAGTGAACGATCTAAGTACACATTTACAATGATGAGACACTAACTCTAGTAGGGGAGTATTTAGTCACTTCTTTATTCACTAACGAATGGTCTTCTCTCCTGTGCTAAGTGGAAGAAGCCAATGCTAACTCTTCAAAGTCTAAGCCTCCAAAAAAAACATTTGCCTGAGTTATGAGGTTTCTTTTATAATAAGAGGAATGAACTTTCATATCCCCTATGAATCTTGAGCTACCCTCATGACTCTTGGACTCCTAAATTACCTTTGAACTTTTATTAACCTTTGGTCCACATGTGACTTTTCATATTACACATGTGACTCTTAGACTTCCACACATTTGCAATTTTTCATTTTCCTTTTGATAATATATAATTACATTCCACATCATCTAGAAAGACCCATTGAGACATATGACCTTGTGATGACACTTGTACAAGCCATCACTTGGCATTGATGACACAGAACTACATTTTTATGTCCCTATACTACTAGTGTAACCCATTATTGTTATTAGTACAACCCCCTTATTATATTGTTGTGCCCATGTAGTCCCCATATTGTTATTATTGTGCCCCATAGAAACCCACTATTAATCGGCTCTAATTATATTATGACCCCTTAGAATCCTATATATAGAAAGGAGGTATTTTCATTTGTATCATCTAAGAATTGTTCAGTTGTGTAATGTAAAGGAGGTTTCCCCATAGAAGAGGCTTATTTTTAAGGCGTTGATCTATCTTTTCTATCTTTTTGTGAGCTGGTTTCATAACATTTGGAATCAAGGGTTTGGATTCTAGGTTTTGCTGCTCCAAACAGGTCATCGTGGTATTTTTGTTATAACTTTTTTTCTGTGATGTTTCAGAAGCTAAAACAAAACCCATTTCAGAAGCAATCTCACTGAACAGAGATTCCGAATTTTAGATTTTGTCTCGCTATATTGTCAGAATATGAGATGAGGAAGTTAGGGCTTTTGCAAGCTCCAGAATTTCGTATAAGACACGTCATCGTGGTATTTTCGCTATAACTATTTCTCTACAAAGCTTCAGAAGATAAAGAAAAAACCCATTTGATAAAAAGTCGGTCTGAATCTTGGGTTTGAATTTCTGATCTTGCCTCGCTATATTTTCGGATATATGATCTGAGGAAGTTAGGGTTTTTGCAGACTCCTGAATTATATCCTAAACCGGTGACCTTGGGAAAATCGTCCTAACTCTCCCTCTGAGCATCAAATTGAAATTTCGTAAGAAGTTACATAAAGAGAATGGATTGTACTTTGTTTGGGTATAATTTTAAAAACCTAAGGTTGAACCAATGACATGTGGCACATTCTACAAGTTCACTCTACTAAACTAGTCTATAATTAGCTCATCAAGAGATATTGGGAATAAATCTTTCTTCGAGAATCCAATTATGATCAGACTTGTGGAGTTAGAAAGTGGAATTAGAGGGATATTACAAGCCAAAATTCCAGAACTTAAAGATTTGAAATTACAAAGTTATAGTCGTTTCAAGATCGAGCTCTTAAAATCAAGAAAAAGCGAAATGAGGAAGTTTGATGGCAAAGATTCGGTAAATTGGATACTACAGGTGGAGAAATATTTTGATCTACATGGTGTACAATTGTTACAAAAGGTACTCATTGCATCTAATTATTTAGAACCGAATCAATTTTAATGGTATAAAGGGCTTTGTTCTCGAAAACCACTTGTTACATGGTCAATTTTCACAAAGGAAATGATAGCACATTATGAGGATACAAAGAGAAACACCATCTTTAGCCAATTGATAAATCTCAAACAAAAGGGTTCAATGGCAGAGTACATTGAGGACTTTAAAAAATTGAATATAAGGGTAAATGATATTAAGGAGAAGAAAAGGATTGTTGTCTTCATGGGGACTTTAAAGGATAACATTCAACATGAGGTTCATCTTCGGGAACCTGATTCATTGGAGAAGGCATTCAGGTTGGCAAGAAAAATTAAAAGCAAAATTATGGAAACAAGGGATCCCACCACTCACAACTATAAATATGGAAGTGCTTTTGCTCCTAACCTCCCACAACCTACAAGGTTTACACCACAACAATTTGAAGAAAAAAGAGAAAGAGGGATTTGTTACATTTGTGATAGAAAATACACTAAAGGTCATAATTGTGTTGAGAAGAAATAATTTTACATAGATTGTGAAAAGGAGGAAGAAAAGGATCAAGAAACATCAAAAGAAGAGGATATACACCAGGAACAAACCCTAGAGAAAGAAGAAATGAATACGACTATATCTTGTAAATCATTTGCAAGAATTACCACTCCTCAAACTCTCAAGATAGAAGGACATATCAAGAAGAAAAAAGTTGAAGAAGTGAAATATTACATCAAAAAGAAGAAATGAATCTGACCATATCTTGTAATGCATTGGCTGAGATCACCACTCCTCAAACTATCAATATAGAAGGACATATCAATAAGAAAAAGGTAATAGTGTTGATTGATTTAGGTAATACCCATAATTTTATTCATTGTAAGTAACCAAGGAATTCAATTGCTTCCTATACCCAACACGAAAGTGTCAAGTGATGGTTGCAAGTCGAGGAAAAATAAATTTCTCTAGAAAGTGCCATAATATCAAGCTATCCATCGGAGAATATGTATTGAATAGCCCAATGCTTTGCATTCTAATGGGTGGTGCTAATGTTGTACTAGGAGTCCAATGGCTACAAAATTTGGGTACAATAGCTTTTAATTTTCAAGAACATTTCATGAAATTTTGTGCGGAAGGAAAGGAAGTTGAATAAAGGGGTATTGTAGGGAAAGCGGGAAAGATAATTAGCTCTAGCAGTATGAAAAAGCTTCTAAGAAGGAACAACGAGGCATAATTACACAATTATGTTCACTAGAGGTTCCCACATTGAAATCATCTATTTCTCTAGATCTCCAAAAAGTCTTGGACAATCATTCCAAGGTATTTGATACTCCTAAAGGCCTCCCACCTATTTGTGACCATGATGATGCTATTCATTTGATTACAAGAAGTGTTCCTCCAAACATCAGGCTGTACAAATATCCCTATGCCCAAAAGAGTGAAATTGAACGTATGGTTGCAGAAATGCTAGAGGTTGGTATAATTGAACCTAGTCAAAGTTTTTTCTCTACTCCAATAGTATTGGTGCACAAGAAGGATGGATCATGTTGGACGTGTCTGGATTATAGGGAGCTCAACAAGCTCACTATTAAAGATAAATTTCCCATTCATGTCATTGATGAATTATTGGATGAATTACATAGATCAATTTACTTCACTAAGTTAGAACTTTGTTCAAGATATCATCAAATCAGAATGAAGACTGAAGACATTACGAAAACAACATTTGGATCTCATGAGGGCCATTATGAATTTTTGGTCATGCCTTTTGGCCTTACAAATGCACCTTATATATTTGAAGGTTTGATGAATTCCATTTTCAAACCCTTCCTTAGAAAATTTGTGTTAGTATTTTTTGATGATATACTAATCTACAGCAAGTCTTGGAAGGTACATGTTCAACATGTCGACAGGGTGCTCAAACTATTGCAAGAGAGACAATTATATGCAAAAAGCTCCAAATTTTTCTTTGGAGTACAAGAGGTGAAATATCTGGGTCATTTTATCTCACGAAGGTGTTAAGGTAGACCCTACCAAAATTAAAGTCATTGAGGAATGGAAAATCCCCACATCCATAAAGAATCTACAAGGATTTCTTAGCTTGATAGGGTATTATCGCAAGTTTGTTAAGAATTATGGGAGAATAGTAAGACGCCTAACAACATTATTGAAGAAATATACAGTTTCATGGACTCTAGAAGCAACAAAGGCCTTCGAACATCTTAAGGAAGCAATGTGCCAAGCACCAGTCTTAGCTACACTAGACTTCACAGAAACCTTTATTGTGTAATGTGATGATTTAGGAAATGGAATTGTTGTTGTTTTAATACAAGATGAAAGATCCATTTCTTTCGAAATTCATCTAATCAAAGGATGAGAAGGAAATGTTGGCAATACTACACGCACTTAAGAAATGGTGACCCTACCTAATGGGAAGACACTTCAAGGTAAAATCAGATCATGATAGTCTTAAATGCTTTTTAGAACAAATATTATCCTTTGAAGAGCAAGAAAAATGGGTCACAAAGATGTTGGGTTATGACTTTGAAATCATCTACAAAAAGTGAAGAAAAATGTTCTTGCAGATGCACTCTCAAGAACGGATGAGGATGTGGAAGAATTGTTTTGTGTTATTTCTATTATCCAACCAAATTGGATAAATGAAGTAAGGGATGAATAGAAGAATTATGAAGAAGTGTGGCCACTCATTCATAAATTGCAGAAGATTCCAGTTCAAATAATCTTGCTAGAATTTGACGAGGAAGGAACAATCATATTGGAACCTGAAGCAGTCACAGAAACAAGAAATCAACAGCTACGAAATTGATCAATTTCAGAGTATCTCATTAAGTGGAAGAACTTATCTGCCGAATATTCCACATGGGAGGATGAGAATTATATACAAAATCATCCAGAACTGCTCAAGCGTTGAGGACAACACTTTTTGAAGGAGAGGGGCATGTTAGGTCCCTATACTACTAGTGTAACCCCTTATAATTATTAGTACAACCCCCTTATTATATTGTTGTGCCAATGTAGTCCCCATATTATTATTATTGTGCCCCATAGAAACCCACTATTGTTATTGTTCTGCCCTTACATTATTATTGTTATGTTGGCTTTGATTATATTATGACCCCTTAGACTCCTATATATAGAAAGGAGGTCTTGTCATTTGTATCATCTAAGAATTGTTCATTTGTGTAATGTAAAGGAGGTTTCCCCCTCAAAGAGGCTTATTTATCAAGCGTTGATCTATCTTTTCTATCTTTTTGTGAGCTGGTTTCATAACATACATGATGATGCGCCAAATATAAAACTTCTCTTCTTGTCATTGTGTCTTTCATTGTTTATTATAGATATGATTTGTAATTCGTCTTCACCCTCCAAAGGGTCCAATATCAATATCGAGACCTCCTTAGTCATCATGAAATGCCTTTATTTTTTCATGGTCCGAAATCTCTTCATATCTTCATGATATTTCTTCCTTGTACTTCTTCTCTACAAGTGGCTTTTTTATTCTTCTCCTTGAAATCATCCTTTAGAATCATCTTTCCATGTTGAGGTGGTACACTTTCCAACAAAGCTTATTCATGACAAGGAAAGATAAATCTAGAAATCAGTTATTCTACCACTACTTTTCTCATGAAAAAAGTTGATTTTAATGGGCTTTCACAAGGATTGAGGAGGAAGGGTTTGTTGAGAATTGCATAGTTGAGCTTAGAAGTGGCTGCAAAAGGTACCACTACTCACTAGAAACACAACATGTGTTGTAAAGAGGGGATCTTGAAGGTCTCGTATATTGGAGAAGTGTAAGAGATAGTGTGATGAGCTTGCTAACCAAAATTGTACAGTGTTCATGGCTCAAGGGAGAGGGAGGTAGTGATAGTGCAATTGAGCTACATAGTGAATGATGCAAGGCCTCACTATGCACTAGAACTATGATATGCTCTAGGGAGGTAGGGCAGGAATCAGTGGTTGTGCAGTAAGGGAGTCTAGTGAATAAGGGTTGATGGCTTTCTGACTAAAATAGTGACATGCACTATAACTAAGGGTAAAACTTAAGGAAGAGCGTACCTTTTTTCAATAGTGATCTAGGAAAGGCTCCACTATCCACGAGAACTGTGACATGTTCTAGGGAGGCAAGAAAAACAAAGCATGATGTAGTGAGGGGTTGTAGTCAACAGAGAAGGAAAGATTAGGTACTGCAACTGCAAAATGTGTAGTACTTCAAGGGAAAGTTCATATCATAGCATAATTGAGGGATGTAGTGGCTGACTATCCACTAGAAATGTGACTTGTGCTTAGGGAGGCTCACTAGAAAATAATATTGTGCATTTGGTTTAGACAAGTAGTAGAAGATGAAGTCACTTTTCTAGGAGGATTCTCACTACACTATGAAATAAGGATTGCCTTTGCATGGCATAGTTTACTTTTGCAAGGGGGTGAAGGAGGTCCTTGTTATCAACTAGAAGTGCTCTCTCCATTATGCAAGGAAGAATAGGTAAAAATGAAATGCAGTGACTCAGTACAAGCAATGAGGATTAGGTGACTATGCCTTGAAGGTTATCAATGTGTATTCATAAGAGATGTATTTAAGAAAGTTTCACCGAACAAGTCTAGGAGGGAAATATTGCATCAATGAGGCTCATAGATAGGCAATGCTCATCACTTAGCAAGAGGTTAAATGCCTTCATAACCTGCACTGGGTTAGAGGACCAAGAAGAGCTCCAGAATGGCTAAGTGTTGAATCAATGGAGTATGATAGGAAAGAGATATCTAAACAAGACTCAAAGAATGATAGAAAACTTGAATGCCATAAATAAAATATAATTTAATGCACAAGACTCATGATCAATTATCACACCTAGAAACGATAGCAAAGAAACACTTATTTCTAAGCGCGATAGATGAAACGTCACATTATGATACTAACAATACAAGTTCCAACAAATGTGTCGACTGTGACCAAAAAGTGTGCTAACCTGTAGGAAAGTATCTAGCATATATTATCATGATATAAAGGGATATCTAATGTAGAAGAGGGAACTAGAGAAGCCTCTAGTGATGTGAAAATGTGTGACACATACAAAAGTGAAAATTGTTAAAAGTGACACTTGCAACAGTGAGTAAAAGTGGAAACGACACCTGCAAAAGCCAACTAAAGTGAAAGAGACACATGATAGAGTGAAGATAACATGAAAATTACACTTGTTAAAGTGAAAGCAAGAAAAAAAGACAATTTAGAAAACTCACTAGAATGATGGGACAATTGCAACTGAAAGTGAGAGTGAGATTGCCAAACAATTTTACGCATTGACCACCAGCATAAACTATGCAATGTAATGTTATTATGGACTGCCCTATCACTGTCAATAGTGACTACAAAAGAACTATGATTGGGAATTATGCAAGCTCTAATTCTAGAGATTGTGGAAGCCATACTTTCAAGAAATGTGCAATGCATGTTTAAGCTTGTAGAAGAAAGTCGTGCTTATGAATTCATGAAGGGTTGAACATGTGTAAGCAAGTGACTTTGACACTTAGAATATAAGAAGAATACTTGATCGCTTAACAAACCATCATCTAAACATGAAGTGAAAATAGAACAACAAATAGTAAGATCCCCAGTAGGCTCCAAAAGTCAAGTGTAGGAAAAACATTGGAGGGTGTTGATCGTAGTGTCAACACTTGGTGACACACTAGTACAACTTTAGCTTCTCTATTTAGGTTTACCTTTATGTTCAATGCCTCAGTATTTCAAGAATCATTAATTCATCTTGAAGGCCGCCTTGGATTCCCCATTTAACCTAGTTATAAATATAGTCTCTTCTATTCCTTTATTCTATTAACCACATTAAGAAAGCTTATCATGTCATAATTATTTCAATCTAGGAGAAGGGTAATATGTGGTTGCAATTTTAAGATAATCAAAGTCATAGTTTTCATCTCTGGTGTTGCTCTATTTCCCACAAGCCTATTTAGTACCTCGCCAAAGTCACTACAGGAACGCAAGAATTGCTTCACTGCTAGTGAACCTGTTCAATACCCAGGTGCAGTTGCTTCACATCTCTGCGCATAAAGCCTTTCTCTTCTTTCACCCTTTATTTATTTATTTGTTTATATGTTCTGAAGGACTTATTATTTTACGAAGGAAAAATAGATATCCCTACTTATTGAGAGGATAGGTTGTTCCTTCAGAGACAATTATATGTACCTCAAAGATTGATTTTCTTGATATTGATTTTCCTCTTTCCCTTCTCTACTCGATTGGATCAAAATATAAAACACCATCCAATAACAATCGCAAGTTGAGGAATGAAGATCATAAGAGAGTTTTGGATGTCATGGTTTCACTCATAACTTTCCTTTCAAATTGATCATATTTTCCATTCAGACAACATTGACTTAAAATATATGTAATCTGAGATAAAGAAGAGGTACCAAATTAGTCAAACATTGTTTTTCATCACAATTTCCCTTTTTAAGCTTTTCGACAGTGTCTTTTGAGCCAAATAGGACCATCCTTCATGCAAGGTATTATTAAGCAAAACATAAAATAAAAGGCACAACAAAATAAGGAAACAAGACCAAAAGGAAAAAGCAAATGGAAAAGTGAGGTAAAAGTAACATGCAAAATATAAGGAAGAAAGCAAAGAAAATACTAAAGAGAACAAGTGAAGGATGAGTGCAAAAGTGAAACTAGAATGCAGCTAGACCTACTCCTAACCTAACCAACTAGAAGGTTGTGGTCAAGTGTAATGGAACTTCTAGTGCATCCACCGATGTTTTTTCCAACCTGCAAACAGCAATATAATAGCAATTAAAACCAATATAAAATAATGTGAAAAAGAGAATATACAAACTTTATTTGCTTTCAAAATAGACAGAAGGCCTTTCCTAAAAGCAAAAATACATGCCATAACACCTCATTTTAATCAACCTACAACTTTACCTTTACAATTAAAACAACAATCAAACAAACCTCGATGGTTTCTTGTGAATGCACCTTCATTTGTATTGTCCTACTTAGCAAACCTCAAGAAATATCGTAGCCTCTTATTAGCATAAGGAATTTCTAAGTAAAATTATTGGAGCTAAACATAAACTGAATCTTGAAACACATAATCATCCTCTTTAAAACCATAAGATCCTTGATAAAATGGACTTTAAATTAATGACATGGAATGAGGATCAGAATTTTGTGAAAGAAATTTGATCTGATCATTTTTTAAAGACTTGTCAAGCCTGTAAGAACCAGACATAGCCATCAACGAAAGATGAAGATCCCTAAATGCTTGAAAAGTATCCAAATAATAAGATGATAAACCATAAAGATACATTGATGTAAAACATCTATCATCATACCAAATGGTGATAAAATTTCTAGTTACATTACAATTGTTAGGACTAGAATGATGATTAGATTTATCGACTAAGACATAAGGCTCTTGGTTAGTGGATAGTAAAGATAGATAAATTTGAATGGCTTTGAAAATGATTTTAAAAATAGAATACTATTCTTTGTATGATCAATATAACAAACCATTTCCTTATAGCTAGTTGCAAATTGAAACAACATGACAATCATCGAAAGAATAAAAAATGAATGCTAGTATTGTAAATACATGAAACCAATCAGGATACAATAGTTGAAAAAGAGGAACTTGATTCAACAAACAAATCAAGCATTCACCAACACTCAAGAGGAGACATTGTTCCATAAATAAAATGATTAGCATCGTAACATTCACATGAAAAATTAGGAGATGGTTATTTTCAGTTGTATTTGATAGGTATGAATCCTTCGACCAATTATAATCTTTGAAAATCAACCTCATTGATTTGTACATACATGAAAGGTATACACACCAACCCCGTGTTTGATATAATATGTCTACATGGAGATGAACCAAATAAAATAGAATTCTCAATCCGACGAGAAAAACAAATCTTGAAAGTTAAAAGTGCCATGTCTGAAATACCAAATCCAAGAAATTTGCATTCAGTGAAACCATGCAATGAAAATAATTTTGTAAGAAAATCCATATTTAACTTAGTTTGAGGATCTTACCAGAGTTGTCGGAACCTAACATAACCATCAACAGAAGTTGAAGTGCCTCGAATTCCTGATAAGTTCCTAAACTTTCAAGGATTGTAGAATTGCATCTTCAAAATTGGATCTTATCATGCATGGCATGTGGAAAACTACTACTAGTAATTTCAATAAGACTATTACTATTTGGGTGGAATCCATCTACATCACTGTTTGATTAGATTTGTCAACTTCAAAAAATAGATTAGCAAAGTCATAGGGCTCTTCTAATTGAACATCTAAGGATGGATATATTGGATCAATCTCATGAGTAACCTGAACAAAAGAATTCCCTTCATCATAAGACTAGAAATGATAAGGAATGGAATGAATACTTGGTGACCTCATTGACCTTTTATTCACCATGAATAACCTCACTACCTTGTGTCAATCCTAAATTCAACTCATTAGATGATGAAATTTAATAGCATGGAGTACCTTCATTACATGTTAATACATTGTAAACAATAAGGCACAAGGGATAGTGAGCTAAAAATGGAGTTTCCATAATAATATCTTCTTTGACCTAATAAGATTCAAAATCAAAATATTTCAAATCAAAATCTTCTTGAGAAATTAAAATATCAGTTGGTGCAATTGGGGATTCCTCATCATATATATTAACGAATTCATCATCATCAAAATGTTGGCTACTCAAGGCTTTAGATTTATTAGACAAATTGATCTCATTCGATTGACTACCAATATTAGTAGATTCAAAATCAACCAAGGATGAAGGAACATGCTTTTGAAAAATAAAATAAAGATTGAAAGAATCTTCACCTTTATACTCCTCTAGCTCAAATGGGACTACCTTCAACCTTATCACTATTTGGATTGGAAAACTAAAAATTAGAAGAGTTTGAAAGAGATTGATCAAGGAGATCAATAGACAAGGGATTATGATAATGGGATAATAGAAGAGAACAAACATCCCATGAATAGGGTGTGAATTCAATCAAATTAGATTCAATATTGAAGTTATGAGCGTTAATAACATATTGAAAAGTCAAAGGATTGGTCTTCACTTTAGGCTTCATAAACGATTCCAAGGTTTCCTCCATTGGATCAAGATCATGAAAAGTAGATGAAGGTTGAAAATACAGATCAACAATTTGATTTCTAGATTTCCTAAGTTCGACATCATCACAATGAGGCACATAAATCGATACTGGAGAAGGAAGAGGACAGGGAAAAATAGAAAAGTAGGTTCCTCCTCTGAAATTAGAGGTGTCTGATGGCTTGCAAATATTGGGAGAGAAGAAACATATGGGGGATCAGATTTACAATGTTGTAAAGAGATTTGAACCAAATGTTCAAACTTTCCATTAAAGAAATCACATTCCATATCTTCTCCAAGAAACTCATAGCATAGGTGAAGGAATCTATTAGAAAAATCCTCAGTTGACACTATCGGTTAACTCAACCTTCAAGTATGAGGAAAAAAAAGCACACAAGCAACATCTTCACAATATATTTAAATTTCATAAAATTCACAAAGCATGAGAAAATTAAATATATGTTGAGCTATGAATGTTCCACCCATGCCATGAAATTTTAATGGGGAGAATTTATAAATAGGTTCGTTAGGGATTAAAAGTTTACCATTAAATCTATTGGAAAGAAACTTGGGACTATGATTTGGGAATGAGCCATTTAAGATAAGAGATTCAAAAAATACTCAATAGGTACAACATGTCATTTGGAACTCCTTATAGCGGCAGAATGTTGACAGTGTTGGATACCACCAATGTATAGGGGGTCCCCTTGATGTGAATTCCCCATTAGATCTCACACCATTTCGAGTAGGAGCCCCATCCAGAGTTTCAACCCAACCACTATAACACCATATTTTCCTTGGATGCAATGAATAACATAACAGAGTATGCACATAACCTTTGAAACCAGCAAGCAAGTTGACACTGTGAAACACCAATTACAATGTCTAAAAGGATACCTTCATGAGAGGGGAGAAAACACTAGGTCTCTTGAAGGAAAGTAATAGTACTATACTAAGAGAGACACACGATAGAAGGAAAAGATTCATTAGTTATATACTGCAATAGCTCACTTAAACACAACGAACGTTAAAGAAAATACAACACACATTCAACAAGATAACCACCAAAGCCAACGAAGTATTTCAATTTCTTTAGTACATATGAACATAACACATACCACAAACATCTAGATACTAGACCTACAATATTTAGGATACATGCATGAAAATGTGTTGGCTCAGTGAGCTTTTGATTATTAAAGTGAAAGATCCAAGTACATAGTTACAATGGTGAGGCACTAGCTTTAGAAGTGGAAAATTAAGTCACTTATTTCTTATCCAAGGAATGATCTTCTCTCCTATGCCAAGCGAAAGAAGCCAAGGCTATCTCTCCAAATTCTAAGCCTCCAAAAAGTCCTTTTCTTGATTTATGAGGTTTATTTTATAACAAAAGGATTGAAATTTCATATCTCATATGAATCTTGAGCTACCCTCATGACTCTTGGACTCCTAAATGACTTTTGAACTTATATTATCGTTTGGTCCACATGTGCATTTTTATATTCCACGTGACTCTTGGACTTCCACACATTTAGATTTTGTCGTTTTCCTTTTGATATTATATAATTACATTCCACATCATGTGGCAAGACCCATTGACACATGTGAACTTGTGATGACACTTGTGCAAGCCATGACTTGGCATTGATGACATGGCACTACATGATGACGTGGAAATACCAAGATGCTCTTCTTGTTCTTGTGTCTTTCACTCTCGCTGACGAGTCTGATTTTTTCATCATTTTCACCTTCAAAATGGTCTTAGATCAGTATCGCGATCATCTTAGTCATCATGAAATGTCTTGACTCTGTCATGGTCTAGGATCTCTTTATATATTCATGATATTTATTCTTTTTACTTCTTCTCTACATGTGGCTCTTTTCTTCTTCTCCTTGACATCTTCCTTGAGTATCATTCTACCATGTTGAGGTGTTACGCCTACCGATGGAGTTCACTCATGAAAAGGCAAGATCAATCTTGAAATCATCTACTCTACTCCTACTTTTCTCATGGAAGAAGCTACTTGTGATGGGCCTGTGCAAGAATTGAGGAGAAAGGGCTTGCTCACCATGGCACAGTTGAGCTCAACAATGGCTGCAGAAGGCATGATTACTCACTAGAACTTTAAAATGTGATATAAATAAGGGCTCTTCATGGTCTAACATAGTGGGCAAGTGTTTGAAACATTGTGATGAACTTGCTAACTAAAACTATGTAGTTTCCATGGCTCAAGGGAGAGAAAGGTAGTGATAGTGTATTTCAGTTTCACAGTGATGGGGGGAAGGCATCAATGTGCACTAGAATTGTGACATGTGTTAGGGAGGTATGAAAGGACTCAATGACTACGCAGTAAGGGAGTCTAGTGAATAAGGGTTGCTTTCTTTGTTGACTAAAACTATGACTTGCAATGTAACTAAGAGGTAGGCATAAGGAAGAGCATAATTTTCTTTAACAATGATCTAGGTAAGGCTCAACTATCCACTAGAACTACGACATGTGCTAAGGAGGAAAGCAAAAGAAGTCATGGCACAATGATGGGTTGCAGTTAGTAGAGAAAGAAAGACTAGGAACCACAATTGCAACATGCACAATGCTTTAGAGGTGGATTCCTATGCTAGCATAGTTGTGGGTTGTAATGCCTAAATTTCCACTATAAATGTGACCTACGCTTAGGGAGGCTCAATAGAAAAGAATATTGTGTAGTTGGCTGAGACAAGTAGCAAAAGTTCAAGCCACTTTGCTAGGAGGATTCTCACTACGCTATGAAACAAGGAGGCCCTTTTCATGGTGTATTTTTCATTTGCAAGGGGGTTAAGGAGGTCCTTATTGTCAACTAGAAGTTCTCCATTCACTATGCAAGGTAGAACTGATAAAATGTCAATGTGGGGAGTTAGTACAAGCAACAAGGTTTAGGTGATTATGCTTTGAAGGTTCTAAATGTGTAGTAATAGGAGATGGCCTTAAGAAAGACTCAGTGCACAATTCTAGGAGGGAAATATTGCATGAATTAGGCTCATGCATAGGTAGTGTTCATCAAATAGTAATAGGGTTAATTCCTTCATAGCTTGCACTCGAAAAGAGGACCAAGAAGATCTCCAGAATGCCTACTTGTGGAATTAGTTGAGTATGAGGGGAAAGAGACACCAAACAAGACTAAAACATAAATCACACACTTGAATTCCATCAATACAGGCTCTAGAAATGCACGATACTCATGATCAATGTTGCCACCTAGAAATGACAACAAAGATACACTTATTTCTAAGTTCGAGAGATGAAACGGCACATTATGATACTTAGAATACAAGTTGTGACAAATGTCGACTATGACCAAAAAGTGCAGTAAGTTTTAGGAATGTGTCTAGCACATATTCTCATTATATAAAGGACCATCTAATGTAGAAGAGTGTGCTAGAGATGCCTCTAGTGATGTGAAAAGGTGTGACACATAAAGGAGTGAAAATCATTATAAGAAACACTTGTGATAGTAAGAAAACGTGAAAATTAAATTTGCAAAATCCAAAGAGAGTTAAAGTGACACATGCCAAAGTGAAGATAACTTAAAAATTATAGTTCATAAAGTGAAAGAAAGAAAAATTGACAGATGTGAAAGTAAAAGTGACACTTGTGAAAGAAAAGGTGCGCAAAAACAACATTTGAGAAAACTCACTAGAATGATGGGACAATTACAAACGAAAGTGAGGGAGATATTGTCAAACAATGTTACATAGTGACTGCCAGTGTAGACTATGTAGTACATTGTCCTATCGAATACATCCAAGCACTCTAACTCAGCATTGCATAAGATATATTTCTAGAGATTGTGCAAGCCTTACTTTTAAGAACTATGCAATGCATGTTGAGCTTGCATAAGAAAGGCGACCTTGTGAATTCATCAAGGGTTGAATGTGTGTGAACAAATGGCTTTGAAAATTAGAATATCAGAAGAAGGCTTGGTCACTTAACAAAGCATCATCCAAGCATGAACTATCCATAAAACGATATATCATAACATCCTCAACAAGTTCCAAAATTCAAGAGTAGGAAACATTTTGGAGGGTGTTGATTGCAATGTCATCAAGTTTGTGGCATCAATTCAGTATAGCTAGGAGACGAGGCGGATCCCAATTTCCCACACATCTTACGATATCGATATCAGTATTTTCTCCTTGCCTTCCTTTATTACAAGTGTCAAGATCTAAGGTCTAATACATGACGACTGATAATAATGTTCTAGGACTCCAAGTTATAGCTGCCTCCTCATGTATTTTACCATTAGTCCATCAAAATTGAACCCTTTTCATAAACTTACCATAACTAGAAATTTTTGAGGTCAAATGGTTTGATTTCATCATTCTCATGCTCAAGGTTCCATTAGTTGGTCAATCCTCCAGTAATGAGAATAATATTTGGTTCAAATATTATTCATGCTATCGAATGCTATGTGCCCTTCCCATCCTTAAAACCCCATATCTATTATTTGTGTATCATAACCAGTGTAAGGCCCTATTGATGGTGTTGGATCCGCCAAAATTTAGGGGATCTCCTCGGTATGTAGTCCCGAATAGACCTCACATAGTTTCGTGTAGGAGTCCCATCTGGTATGATGGCTCAGTTTCCATTATCTTAAAGATTTTCCTTAGCTCTTACTTGTCAGCACATGAGAGTGGTTTGCTTTGTCTTCGAATAGAGAGGTTCATGTGCCTGGTGAGTTCTTAGTGTCACTTGTGTCAAGGTTCTTTCACTACAGAGGGAGAGGGTGAGAGTGAGTCTCAACTTGAAAGGGAATAGTCCCAACTCTGTTAGAGACACACAACATAGCAGGACAACATTAACACCTGATAAAACACATTCCAATAGCATATGTACTAAAAGAACCGAAATAGTTCAATTGTCTTACTACATGTTAAAGAAACATGCATTACAAACGTCCAAAGAATAGTCTTACAAACTAATACAATACATGTGTGAAAATGTGATGGCTTGTTAACATGCTTTTCAATTAAGCGAAAGTTCCAAGACACATAAGTACACCATTACATCACTAATCCCAATAGCAGGGCATTGGAGCCATTGTTGGCTGCTAAAAGAAAAGACTACAGACTCTCAAGGCTATGTGCGAGGAGCCAAGGTGAAAATTCCTTTGCATGTAGAAATGAGGGGTATATATAGACAAGGGTGAAAATGACCCTTGTGACTATTCGACTTCCCTCATGGCTATTTGACTTACATGACTCTTTGAATTTACATGTGGGTCTCTTGGACTTCCATGTTACATTACATTGATTACAATAGTATGGCCCACAATTGTGATCTGGCCGAGATGACTCATGACATGACTTGACAAGACAATGCTAGTATGTTCATGCTAATGGTGGTGTCCATGTCAAGGTGTAGTGGTGCTAAGTGATGAGTGTGCTCTCGGTGTATCATAGCTTCACCTCTGCATGGCAAGGTGTGTAGAGTCTTCGATGGTATTGGTGTCTGAATGATGTTTCACATGCATGTATCTCCTTCACTGGTATTTGGCATGGTTCATGTGTTCATGTGTTCACAAACAAGTCTTCTAGCATGTGCTCCTTGGTCATTTAATTCGTCGTTGCACCATGTCTCATCCTTGTACCTATATCTGCAATCACTCATGACGAGACGACATCAAATCTAGAAATATCCATACTACCATGATGCATCATCTTTCGTTTTCAGGTGTAGGTGACCGGGGGAGAGGACAAGGCTCTTAAACTGTACATATCACATTTCAGGCCACGATGTGGGCTCCAGGGGCATTGTCAATGAAAATTGCACAAAGGTCATTAGGATGTTGAGATGAGCAGTCTGAAATAACAGTGACCATCTACGATATCTAGCTCTACTGGAGGGTAGAAATGCGCAAATTTTATAGGGAAGTAGTCCAGGAAGTAGGGAGGACACTCGCAGTAAAAACAACGTAGATTCTGCGGGGAGGTTGGCAGTGGATTGCCGAAGCTTGCTGGCCAAACTTCACGGAATTGGGAGGCTAGCCTCGAGGACATTTCTGCGCAGTTTTTGTGTTGAATGGGGTGTTGGGCAGCTGGAGGACAACTGAACAAGACTATGTATTTTTCAAGAGGAGGAGTAGGCTGACTGACAAGGGTACTGACTGACAGAACTAGGCAAATTTCAGGGATAATTCAGTGATAGGCACTGGGTGCCTGTCTATCATGTCTACGCAATTTATTCAGCTAGTGGAGGTGGGCATGCTGGAAAATTTTGCGCCTTTGTTTTTAGGAGTGAAGCTGGGGGTCACTGTTTGGTCAAACTTTCTAGTTGACCAGTGGGAAGCTTGATAGATTTTCTTGCGGGTAGCATAGATTGAGATGGCTTGTTGACCAAATTCTACATTTTTCTAGGTGATAGTCAGTCAGGTCAATTCCAGGATTGCACAATGCAAGATGCCTAGGAGGCATCCTCAAGCTATGTGCAATTTTGTGCAACAATACATGATCAGTGAGGGATGAGACTGTGCAGTGTAGCTCAACAGAGGTCTGATGGGTGGAGGGTGGTCTAGTTGACAGATCATTGGCAAAATGACTAAGTGTGTGAGTGAGTGAACTTGTGTTTGCATGACTTTGCAAACACACACTCGATGCAACTCAACAACAAGACAACTCAAAACAAGATAAGACAACATACGCTCAATGTGACTAACCAATGGGTGCAAGTGACAAGCGTGACACTTGAGATAGATCGTTGAACGATTGCGATGACACTTGTGAAACATTTAATACAACTTCGTGTGTGAGTGCGATAGACATTTACATAGTGAATGTAATGCGTACACACGAATATCGAGCGTGAACATAGCCTGAACATGACTGCAAGCATGAAATTGTGACCAACATGCTAAAAGATGTATGGTGAATGGTGAAGCGAGGAGGGTGTAAATACTCGAAAAAAGATCATGGGATGAGCTTGCATGTTTGCAAACATCAAGGAAAAACCCAAGGAAGGCTCTGAAATTTAATCCAGGCCAAAATTTTGGAGGGTGTTGCAGCTGCTACAACACTTGGAAACACACTGGTTGAATACAACCTTCTCTGTTTTGGTCCATTAACAATACATGGCCTTGGTCTTTTAGGGAGTATTGAATTTTTGTATGGGTTACTTTGGATTTCCCACTTACCCCATGGAGATACATGGTTCACCTTTTGCCAACTCAGTCAAGCACAGTAACAAGTTTCAGCTTGATCATAATGTTTCGAAATCGGGAAGGGTAGTTTGGTTCGTGAGTTAATAAAATTCAAAGTATAATTTTTCATCACTGGTGTTTTCCACTGTCAGCAGGCCTGGATCTTAACCCGATAGAGTCATAGAGGAACACATGCTTTGCTCCACTACCAGGGAGCCTGGACAGTACCCTGTTGGAGTTGCATGCTTCACCTCTCTGTGCATGAAGCCTTTCTCTTTTTTCACCTTTTTATTTTTTAAATGAGGACTGTGCATAGGCGCTTATTTAATTTTGGGGCAGAAGAGGGATCCTGACTTATTGGGAGTAGAAGAGGTTGTTTGAATAGGGATCAGTATTTTAGCTAAAAAATGAAAGTACTCATAATTACTTTAGGCCTAAACGATTGGATAGAGTTCATCACCAGGATTCCAACACCGTGCATAGTTCCAAAAACCAACATCGTATGCAAAATTTAGAGCTTCTCGGAGTTTGGTCAAACAAAAGAAAAAGTCAAAGTTTGACTATGGTTGATTGGATGCTCAGTCAACATGTAAAGAATATTCTCCAGTTTTAGCTAGTGACACTGTGACAAGTGTCATCTTTAGATTCACCAAATGGTTTGTGAAGAGGTGATTTTTCCAATAACCTCCAAGGAATGAATAATTGTGGAATATTGGTTAAGTTTTGAAATTGGTTATATATAT
>APFE031419078.1:0-12751 GCA_000404065.3 Pinus taeda
CCTCAAAGAGGCAAAACTTTAGTTGTGGCTTGGCTGAACCCAAATCAGCTTAAGGGTCATTCTCTTGCCTGATCAGCAAGGAGAAGTGATCCGATATCCCTATCTATTAGTAGGTAAAGATACATCATAAACCAATAGCAATAGGGAGAAGGTAATTGGACCTAGTTAAACCAGTCGGAGCCACCACACCAAACGGAAAAGGAGCTGCTTTCAAGGTCCGGACTGGGTGGTTATCCCCCAATGTTGTTGCAGCGATTTTCGAGGCATCAACACAAGGTCATCTTCATCTTGGTTTGTTGACAAGTGGGACCTCTCTTCTTCTCTCTTCTCTTGAAGAACAATGGCTAAGGTATTTGTTACATGATTCTAGTAGTATGTTTCTAGGAGGAGAGCATTAGTAGGGTTCTCTTTATATTCACATTTCACCTTATGAAGCTTTACTTCTTCATCATATAAGCAAGAGAAAACTTCATTAGAATTATATTCCCTTACTACCTCCCTACATGACCTACTATATTCATCCATTCTTTCTAGGTGACTTGGAGGCTAGTGGGATCCAATTCTTCGTCATCCCGAGAGGAGGAATTTCCTTTCACCTTGTTATTGATGAGGTTGCCCAAAATATTCACAGAACAAGTTACGTGAGCAAGGTCAAGGAGATGACTAGAATCCTCTTCATAAGAAGACCTTAGTATGTTGAGTTGTACTTAGTGCAACCTACAAAACCTAAGCATGAGTTCCATATCCATGCTTTCCAACATATTTTGAAAAGTTTTTGCATATTCCACAACTTTCTTTTGCAGCTCTTGAATCTCTTGATTATTGAGTTTTTCAAATATAGGACCAAGAGAAATGTCCATTTTCTATGATTTTGCATATTAAGATTATAATGGAGTTGCCAGGGTGAATTAAAGTGCCTTGATAGATGCTTGCTTCACCCTACAAGCATTAACTTTAAAGTTCAATGAAGAACTAGGGCTTCGTTCTTCTAGTGGAGTCGCCAATAATGATATGCCAATATGTTGTGCGAGGAACAAAACACATGTCTCGTGTCCCCGACAACAACGCCATAATGTTACAACTCAAACTAGCAGGGGACCTAAGGGGAAATGCTAGGTCAAGGGCAACAAATGGACTCTTAGCCCACTGTCACCTTAGCTAAGGCTCCCTTCTATTTATGGGCTTTCACTGATGGGAGGAGACCTGATATGTATGGAGTCACAAATGAATGATAAGTCAATGGATATGAGTGACGGTGACCCACACCCTTTCCGAGAAGGTTTTGAAGGATGTAACTTGCTCGCTTTCTAAGCAAGGTACTATGTGCTTCTAGGGAAAGGAAGAGGATTTTAGGTTTAGGTGTATGAGAATAGGCTTTGAAAGGGGTCTCCCACACCCTAAATCCTTGTTAAAGCTGGTATCCCAGACGGTTCTTGAAGAATAGTCCTTTGAAGGAGTGGGACCACACGGGGCCAAGTGGACCTAGTCTGGGGTATGAGGAAAGTATGAAATAATCAATGGTTTTCTTACCCTAGATAAGGTGGGAAGGATCAAAGAATGTATTTCACTTAATGATGTTGCTTTGACCTTGGGGAGTTCTAGGCTTGGGGATGGCAGTGTAAGATTTGGTCCTGGAGGTAGGGCTTGCCTTCCTCCCAATTCCATTGTCGGAATGTCTTCAAATCTGGAGGAGGGCTAGAGGAAAGGGCAGCGCAAAAGTCCCTAGGAGATCGAAATTTTTCAATGGCTAGCTTGGCGGGAAATTGATGCCCTAGACACCCCAATGTGGCTAGACTTGAGAGGAGGTGAAAGAATGGGAGTTTTGGTGACCACCCTTGGTAGATCAGTGCCTTAGTGCTTGGGAGAATGGAGTCTTTGTTGATTATGTGTAAGATTTCTTGGTTTCCAGTCAAGGAGGCCTCAAAATTGCTTCACAAACCCTCTAGGTCAAGTGAGAGCAATCTTGCAGCTTTTATACTTCAAATGCACAAGAGGAATGGCTTGTCAAGGTCAAATTTTACCCCTAGGAGATTTCACTCACACCACATGGCCCATAGGATGGAGAGAACGTTATAATAGAGACAATTCCATAATATTAAGCAATAATTTGCATGCAATAATTAACCCTAAGACAACGAAAATTTCAATCTAGTATATATGACAAAAGTAACAAGAATAACATCAAAATTTCGTACTTACATGCAGTAGAGTATATCCAACCATTCACAAATGACAATAGAGAGGCTCCAAGAGAAGATAGACCAATAACCATACATCAAAATTCATCCATAAATGCTCCAACTCATCCTCCAGCAAAAAGTGCGAAATTCTTTAAAGAAGAGAGATCCAATCCAAAGTGATGGTGAGAAATGATCTCACCTCACTTGTATTTATACACATCTAAGGAGATCAAATTAGCCTCCTTGGCCTACATAAGCTCCAAAGTTAAAATAATGTGCTAATAATACAACTTTTTGGTGACAAGCCCACCAAACTAGCTCATTAATGAAAAAGTAAGCCTCTCAAGAGGTCAAATAATAATCTATGCATGTTGTAGGTGTTGAAGTTTCTAAGTCTAACAGTTAGAAACCTTCCATGTACTTTCGGATTTATTCCTTCCTACTTGTTCTGATTAATTAACAGGTTATTTACCATGTAAATACTGAAAATAAACACAAGTACATGCTCAACACATTACAGATCATCAACTGAAGGAAACAGAAACAAGCACACAAATGACACTGTTATTTTTGGACTAGTGTCCCCGGAAAAACCCAATGCGGGAAATCCAGTGCAGCTATCTGAGGGTTTGATTTATTAAGTAGTTTTAGAATACAATTTGGGTGCCAAATCCGACTCACCCAACAGGGAAAAATCTCAGCAGTTCTGGCTTCTGCCCTCTACTTCAGCTTTCCTGGCAGTTCCCGACAGTTCCGGTTTCTGCCCTCTGCGTCAGCTTTCCCGGTTGTTCCAGCAGTTCCCGACAGTTTCGACTGTTCCTGGCAGTTCGGGCTTCTGCCCTCTGCGTCAGCTTTCCCGGCTGTTCCAGCTGTTCTCGGTAGTTCTGGCTATTCCCGGCAGTTCCGGTTGTTCCCGATAGTTCTGGCTTTTGCCCTTTGCTTCTGTATTGACTGCCCCTCAGTTGCAACTCCTGATCACTCTCTCAACTTTCTCAGCAAACCCAGCCTGAGAAAGTCGAAATCTTGATCTCTTCGGTGTGTTCTCCAAGTGACTCTTAAGCCTCCTCTTTTTTCTCGTTGACAATTCAACGGCCGAGATTAAGTCCCTAATCAATGGCTAAGATTAGATTTGGCTTGATCCATGCCTTTTGGACCATTCTAACACAGTTTTATATTAATTCACATTAATATTTTAGTTTCCCTAAGTTTAGACTTAGGAACTCCATTAAAAATATTAATTATTTTAATATCGCCCAAATTGTTTAGAATCTGCCCAAACCCTTTCTGGGTATTGGAGATCTCATGTGCCTTAGCCTCTCCACCAGTTTTCGTGGCTAGAGCACATCCGATACTACCCCAAATAAACACTCCCTCTTAGTGAGGACTATGCTCTAGCAATACCCTCACTGAGTATCACCCTGATCATCCGGCATCGGTCCCTGTGCTGATGTTAGGCATGCTGCCCATCATCTGCACTATTGCATCCCGTACTGCCACCCATGGCTCTGCCACTGCCACTGCCATTGCTGCATCTGTACGATCGGTCCCTCTGCATTCGTGTTGCTGCCCATGGCCCTGCCACTGCCACTGCTGTGTCTGCATTGCATCCCCTCTCATCATGCTGCCCATAGCATCACCACTGCTAATTGCTGCACTGCAACTCAGTTATTGAGAAGTAACTAATCTCCCAACTCTGACATCTCTGTCAGGCTAGAGACACTCCCGATGCTGAAACTCCCTCTGTCGCTGACAAGTGCTCCCTCTCTGACCTCTGTGCTGCTGCAACAACTCCCTACATCTTGCACCATTGCACACCTATCCGTGCCATCCTGCACTGGTGCAACACTCCCGTGCCTCTTGCACTGTTGTAGCCTGCTAGCCTTGCGCTGTCCTGGGAATCTTGCACTGTCGCTCCCTCTGCTGCTTCATCCTCATTCGTCTTTACCGACATCTGCCAGTACTGCTACTTCTCATCTGGGCTCCCGTAGCAAGGTATAATCCAAGAGGTTGGGTACCTCGAGGATCCTGACCCTCATCGCTTGTAGTCCGCCTAACTACAGCTCGATGTCTCCCCACTTCTTCTTAAGTGGCACATGAGTACTCATGGCACAATCGTCATCCCTCAAGGCGAAGGCCTTGATACGATGTTTATCTAGAATGGACAGGATCCTGGTCTTCCAGACCGCAAAGTTGGATGCTCCGTCCAACCTATCTTGATCCCTCATCCCATTCATGGTCATTTGTCTACTCTTCTCTGTCGACTCCTCTGAGTCTCTCTACTTCCCACTTGGAAGTTCTTGGTTCGACTCCTACTGAGTCTCTCTTCTTCCCATTTGTAAGTTCTCTATTCGACTCCTCTGAGTCTCCCTACTTCCCGTCTAGAAGTTCTCTTCTGGACTCCCTCTGAGTCCCGATTTCCCTCCTGGAAATCCTTCTGCCAACCGTCAAGTTGCCCCTCTCCAATTGTTGTGCAACTGCACCACTGATCTGGATTCCTTGGCTGGAAATCCACCTCGGTAGCAACTCCCTTCCTCTGGTCTTGCCCTGTTAGGTACTGTTCTGACTACAGTACCCCACCAACTTCACTCTACAACTTACCCACAACCTCCTATACCCCAACAACTGAAGGATTGAGCCACTTGGCTCTGCGCAATCTTGACACTAGCAAATCAGCTCCCCCAGCCAACTGCGTCAGCCCTCCTGGCCTCTGTGTGGCTTTGCGTGTGCCTGATTCTGCCTCTTTTAGCCTCTACGCTGTCTTTCTTTGGCCCAGAATGATGGCGCAGTCCCTCTGCGTCACTCCTTCCTTTGTCGCCTTTTGCAAGAATCATCTCTGTCACTCGGGACAACTAATTTCTGCTGTTGCTGCTCTGCTCGGCTGATGTCCTCAGTTCTCTTGTGATTTGGAACCACCCTCTAATACCATGTTGAAGTTTCTAAGTCTAACAGTTAGAAACCCTCCATGTACCTTCTAATTTATTCCTTCCTACTTGTTCTGATCAATTAACAGGTTATTTACCATGTAAATACTGAAAATAAACAAAAGTACATGCTTAACACATTACAACACATTATAGATCATCAACTGAAGGAAACAAAAACAAGCACACAAATGACATTGTTATTTTTGGACTAATGTCCCCAGAAAAACCCAATGCGGGAAAATCAGTGCAGCTATCTGAGGGTTTGATTTATTAAACAGTTTCAGAATACAATCTGGGTGCCAAATCCAGTTCACCCAATAGAGAAAAATCTCGGCAGTTCCGGCTTTTGCCCTTTGCATCAGCATTCCCGGTTGTTCCGGCAGTTCCTGGCAGTACCGGCTGTTCCCGGCAGTTTTGGCTTCTGCTCTCTGTGTCAGCTCTCCTAGCTATTCCGACAGTTCCTGACAGTTCCATCTTCTGCCCTCAGCGTCAGCTTTCCTGGCTGTTTCGACAGTTCCCAGTAATTTCGGCAGTTACGGCTTCTGCCCTCTGCGTTAGCTTTCCCGGCAGTTTCGGCAGTTCCGGCTTCTGCGCTCTGCGTCTATATTCACTGCCCCTCAGCTGCAACTCCTGATCACTTTCTCAACTTTCTCAGCAAACCCAGCCCTAGAAAGTCGAAATCTTGATCTCTACGGTATGTTCTCCAAATGACCCTCAAGCCTCCTCTTATATTTTTCTCATTGACAATTCAACGGCCGAGATTAAGTCCCTAATCAACGGATAAGATTAGATCTGGCTTGATCCATGCCTTTTGGACCATTCTAACACAGTTTTATATTAATTCACATTAATATTTTATTTTCCCCAAGTTTAGACTTAGGAACTCCATTAAAAATATTAATTATTTTAATATCTCCCAAACTTTTTAGAATCTGCCCAAACCCTTTCTGGGTATTGGAGATCTCATGTGCTTTAGCCTCTCCACCAATTTTCGTGGCTAGAGCACATCCGATGCTACCCTAAATCAACAGTAGGGCCCTCTAGGAGGACCAATGAGGTCCATGGGTGCCACAATGAAGAATAAGACGCTCAAAAGCAGTGGACAAGGGGCTGGTCCCTTATAATGACATGTGGTGCTCCAAATGACATGTGGGGGCACACAAGTGTCCTCATGGGTCTCCAAACAAATCGAAGATGTCTGTAGGTGTCCCTCATGGGCCGAGATGATAATGTAGGTGGTGCCACATCATCATACAAGTCTTGGGTCATCTGCCAAGTGTATGGTGTGGATCTGGGGCTAGCTGGGCATGATGGATCAGGTGCATCCTCCTCGTCTAATAAGTGAACCACGAGCAATCTTTGAATGGTTGTGGGGATCCATGAAGTGCAATCTGCTACTGTGGAGGCCCATGGCCCTCTACGCACACCCTAAATTGGCCATTGTAGCCCTCTGGAGGATTAGGACCTTGTATAGGGAGACCAAACCCCAAATGGAAGCCATCTGCAATCTTGCATAAGATCCAATGCGTCCCCTAGGCATCCAATACAAAAAGTCATTAGAGAAATTGAGTAAATGAACTTACCTAATCATGGACCACAGGTGGGGACTTCATAATGGCCTGCCCTTCCATAATGGGCTTTGGGATGTGCCAATGTCTCCTAAACTCCTATGGGGTTAACCAAGTGCCTTATTAGATGGTTTTTGCTTCTAAAGGGGATAATATAGTCAAGGTGCATTCGTCAAAATGTGGTGGCATGTGGCAGATAGGTGAATGAAGTACGGATTGAGAAGGGATAGCACTGGGTCACATGCTGGGGTACAAGGGTAGCTAATAAGAGTAGTGTTGCGAACATTTTGATTTTATCTCGAAATCACGATTTTTGGCCTAGCCAATGTTTTCCGATTTTTATAGATATTTTGATGGTATCTTAATTTTGCCGATGTTTGCCGATTATTACCGATATTTTATCGATTTTTATGATTTTTTGGTTTTTCGAACCCTTGTCGATTTTATCTCAATGCCGATGTTCGCAACATTGAATAAGAGGGAAGCCCACACTTGGGTTTATAATGTGTAGGAGGGAGCAATCGTGGTACATGAGGTGCCTCGGTCTTGATTTTTCCATCCTTCTTTATATGCCTTTTTATGATTTTCTTTGATTAACTGCATGGGGCTCAAGGGGTTAGAGCATGATGGATACGATATAACAGTGAATTTCCCCCTTCAAGGTGGGGCAGTTCATCGCCCACTAGGGGTTGGAACAATTATGAGTTCCTATATGACGAGGAAGGTTCATAGAACTTGTTGGAACCAGGGTGATGGCCATGATGATGGGGTAGAGCTCATGTATTGGCCCTTGGGTTTTGCCCACGTGCTAAATGTTTTTATCCCGACCATATTTTGGATTTTGTGGTGCTTTTCCTGTTGAATGTGTCCATATATGCTTTTAACTTTTTGTTTAGCCGCATCAACCTCCGGGCTTCATTCCAAGCCATGACTCAAGGTGTGGGCAAGGGGAAGGGGCGCGCTGACCCTATGTGGACCCGATGGAGGAATGTGGACCCAGGTGGGAGAAATGATGGATGGGGTAATAATGAGTGGAAAGAGGGTAATATAAGTGGATAAGGGAGCGGGACCATGCAACCAAAGTCAAGGTTTCCCTTGAAATACCATCCCTGAAACCAAATGGTCAGTAAAAGAGATCCCACGGGACTAGAATCCAAGGTTAATTCATAAAAGGGGTCTAGGGGATAGAGGCACAAACCTAGCCCATTCTTTTTGCCGAATCCCCCCATTAATCCATGCCTAGAAGTGTCCATGATAAGCAAACTACAAAACTCAATCTCAAAATGACAAGGCATACCTTTAGATTTGGGAGGCCGACCTTCAAACATACGATCATGGCAGATGGGCGAGTGACCACATGGCTAGCTCAGGTGGCAGAGAAATGACACAATGAACTAGTTGATGGCTACAAGGGGCTGCTCGCTGCCGGCTGAGGACCATCTTTGAGAAAATTTTTCTCCTAGGGATATTACCCACAAAATGGTGGGTAACATGACCATAACATTTCAAACCTCATAAGGTTAAATGAGGTAAGGTGGGATATCTTGAATTTATAGCCTTAGCAAAAATACCGACTTCATATTCATGAAGTCTTAACATAGAAGATCTTATTTAATTTTTTTGATAATTTCCAATTTTTATATATTATAAAAGAATAAAATTTGGTAGAACATATGAATATACGCTTAAAGAATTATAAAGCAAGAAAACAAAACATTTTACAAAAAGTATCAGATATATACTTAAATCCAAAATACTTGAAAAATATAAAAAGTAAGGAAACTACAAGAATATTAAATGATATATAGAATATAAACATCTGAAATAAAAATAAGTCACTAAAACAATGAAAATATACTCAACAATGAAAGAAAAGCAATGGTCTTTTTGTTAATTGGCCCATAAACCAATCTTGGACAAAAGGCCTTAGATGTAAAGAAAATCGTACAAAGGCATCCAATTGCCTAAGATAGGAAAATAATATGATCTAACCTGGACCGCCTTAGGTAGTGTGATGCACGTACTTACAATCTGCATAATATTTCACTAATTAACAATGAAATAGATTAAAACTTCTGAAAAGGACAAACAATAGAGAAAAATAAACAACCTCAAGAGAGAAGACCAACTCAATCTCACTTTACTTTTCTCTACCACTTTTCAAGAAATCCCTGCTATCAACATAACTATTAAGTCCACATAAACACTGTGTATGGATGTGAGAATAAGTGCATAAATACTCTCAAAGTGCTAGCATACCTCTCTTCCTATTCTCCCCCTTTTCATTGATCTTTTTACCTCCTTTTGTGTAATCTTCTAGCGGTTATTTAGTTTCAACCATTGTTTTTTTTACTCAATAAATATTTGCGGGAAAAAGAGGAGAAAGTAGAATTAATGAAGTAATATTTAATACATAAAGTAGTTACATGATTGTATTTATGGCTTTACCTTAAGATAGGCACGGGTCCTGTTAACCACTCAAGTTGCACTTGAAGACTTGTAAAAGGTTCCACGGGCAAAGCACATTTAAAAGCATTCCATCATCATCAGATCATGTCAAAATTCCAAACTTCTAGATTTTTAGAATTCTAGAATTTCATTTGCTTCCTATGAGTCATTTTATGTATTCCAGATTTTGCAACCCTACGGGGATATTGTAAAAATGATTCTTGTATGATGAAAATGAGTCATGTAAAAGGCCTAGGTAGCTTAGGACTATACTAGCAAGTAAGTTCACTCTAGGGAGTTTTTTTTCCTCAACCCATTATTTGTGTTTTTCAACACTTATAATCAGTTGAGTTTTTCTCCCAAATATTACCCCAAAGCTAGATTGCGGCTTGATGGTACAGTCTTAGGTGAGTCCTAGTGTCTAGAATTAATGTATATTACATACTAGATCATCTCTAAAGTTTCGCAGAATTTGGTTGTGTTTAAGTATCAATTTTTAATTATTAAAATTTTTCCCACTGGTCAGATTTTTAATAATATTTGATGTAAACTATAATTAGTGTTGTCTATAAAAGTTGTAGGGGGTAGGAGTAATCAAAATTAGACCTCTACACCTCAACTTTCTATCTAGACACAATTTGAGGGTGGAAAAATATGTAGTCGCCCCTCAAAAAGTTTCGAAGCTTTACAAAAGCTGAAGGAACTCTATGACTCACACTTTGCACTTGAAGTTGTTCAACTCATGATTAAACTGTTCACCCTTGAATTACAAAATGATGATCCTCTTGCTCTTACATCACAAGTAAAATCTATTCTGCATGATATCAAAGTCACTAATGTTGAACTGGATATTCCTCTGATAGCTTTTCTCAAGGCACTTTATCCCACTTACTCAAATTATCTTGAGTCATTGCAAGCAAATGGAAACCTCAAAGATATTACCTTTGACTCCCTTGTGAAAAAAATTGCTGATAGAGAGAAAGCTTTTGGGAAGAAGACAACTCCTCAGTCTTCTGAAGAGGCTGTGTGCCTTGCACATAGAGAAAATAATCTTGCTCAAGATTCTTCCAAAGGAAGAGGTGGTCGAAGAAGAAGAGGAAGAAATTTCAGACGTAGGGGGGGCAGACACTCTCAAGGAGAAAAGTCAGATTTGCACTGCATACGTTGCAAAAGAGATGGATCACATGATGCATCCACATGCAAGTTTCCCTGGGACAGAATTGAGCAGGAAAGAAACCAACCCAAAGGTAAAACTAATGACAAAGAGAAAGGTAAAGCACCTAAATCCGCTCACTATGTTGTGGCACACTATAATATTGGAGTAAATGAAAACTTATTTAATGCTTCTCTTGCCTCTTGGAAAAATGATTGGTTGCTTGATTCAATAGCAACTTGCCACATGACTTTTAGAAGAGATTTTTTTGAAGAATTTATTGACAATGTTGATGGAGCAGTATACTTTGCAGACAAATCAAAACTCAAGCCATCAAGGCTTGGCACAATCAGGCTTAAATTACCCTGTCTTCCAGACTTTCTTTTGCATCATGTTCTATATCTCCCACAACTGTGAGAAACTTGTTGTCCTTGGTCCACATCCGCCAGCAAGGACACTCCATTCACATGTTTAATGGCAAGCTTGAGGTGAGAAAAGCGTCAGACGACTCACTTGTCATGACGGGGATAGAAGAAGAAAAGCTTCTCAAGCTGTAGGCTACCTCTGCTCGTGCACAAAATTTCTCATACAATTCTCATTATGAAGAAGGTGCATTTCCATCAAGTTTATTATGGCATGCTAGATTTGGACACTTGAACTATGACAACCTTCGCTTGTTAAAGAAAAATGGTGTTACTAGCATAGTTTTCAAAACCGTTTTAAAAAACCGGTTACCGGTTTAATCGACCGATTAGCAAGGCCGCCGGTCTAAACCGGCCAAAAAACCCGGTTGGAAAGGCCTATTCGCCCATTTTTTGCCCTAACCGGTGAAAAACCGGCCGGTTCCATCCTAAACCGGTGGGTTTTAGGCATGCCCACCGAAACTTGCAAAAAGCATACTCTTCATTGTGGTTTAGGGGTTTTGGGGGGAAACTAAGGGTGTTTTCCCTCCAAAAACACCCTCTCCAAGCCTATAAGAGGCCCCTCTCACTCTCATTTGTCTCACACAACTGATTTGGAGTGTTTGTGAGTTTGTTTATGAGCTTGGAGAGTGTTGAGTTTTTGCTGAAGCAGTCATCTTGGAGTTGGGGTTGGAGCTATTTTGGAGATAGTGTGTAACTGTCAGTGGAGTTGCCATCTTCAAGAGGAGGCTAAGGAAGCTAGTTTGCATTTCTAGGTAAGGATTTGCACTTGAAAATTCCTCATTTGAGTCTGCTGTCCATGATTTTTTTTTTTTTTTTTTTAATTTATTTATTTATGTGCTATAAACTTCTCACTTCAATGATCTATCATCTATGCTATGAACTCTCTAGCTCTATGCTATCAAATTTTATAGCTTGCATGTGCATTTTTTTTCCTACATTTATCATTGGTTTTCCATGTTCCTTAGCTGCATTTTTTTTTAAATGGCAGATTTCTTTGCAAATTGTTATTATTTCAAGCAAACATGGCTCCAAAAGGAAAGGACAGTGCATGGGCTCATTGTGATGTAATTGATGGAAAAATGATATACAAATTATGCCATAAATCTATTGGAGGTGGGGGTATTCTTAGGTTGAAACAACACTTGGCTGGGATAAGAGGCCAAGTAAAGCCATGTGATGCACCAAATGCACTGTTAGGCCCTATTAGGGCAGAATACATTTCCAAGCTTGAAAAATTCTATGAGGATAAGGCTAGGGAGAAGGCCATCCAAGATGACATTGCAAGGAAGAGGGAATTATTAGAAGCCATGAAAGAGAGTGGGTATGATGATTATGAGATTCAAGACTCCTCTTCTATCCCTTCCACCAATGACCCCTTTTATTATGTTCATCCTTCTGTTGGCCAACCATCAAAAGGAATAAAGAGAACAAACATCCAAAGTTATTTCTCATCTTCTGCCAACATTGCCTCTTATAATCCCCTTCATCCCAGCCAAGTTCTCAACCCACTTTGGATCAACATTGGAAAAGACAATGCAAAGAAAGTTCTCATCAATACATTGTTAGATGGTGGTATGGTTTAGATATCCCATTTAATGCTGCTCGCTCACCTTATTACCAAGCTATGTGGGACTCTGTTATAGCTGCAGGAAAGGGCTTCAAAGGCCCTAGTATGCATGACTTGAGGGGAGCTCTTCTGCAAAAAGAGATATCTTCCATTGATGAGTATTTGGTTGAGTTTAAAGATTCATGGTTCAAAACAACTTGTTCCATTATGTCAGATGGATGGACCGATGGAAAGAACCGCACTATCATTAATTTCCTTGTTTCTTGCCTTCAAGGAACCATGTTTTTGAAATCAGTTGATGCATCTGATAAGGTAAAGGATGCAACCCTTCTATTTGAGCTTTTGGATAACATTATTCAGGAAGTTGGGGAGCAACATGTTGTGCAGGTCATCACTGATAATGCCTCAAACTATGTTCTTGCTGGAAAGATGCTTGAGACCAAATATAAGACCATATTTTGGTCTCCATGTGCTGCACATTGCATA
>APFE031419078.1:17880-28788 GCA_000404065.3 Pinus taeda
ATACTCTGATTCAGACTTCGATGGAGACAAAGAAACTGGGGTATCTACTTCAGGTTATGCTATGAGTCTTGGATCAAGAGCTGTCTCCTGGAGATCATGCAAACAATTAGTTCCAACAGATTCCACAACAAGAGGTAGAATATGTGGCAGCAACTGAGGCAACAAAAGAAATTGTGTGGCTCAGGAAAATTCTTGAAGATTTGCAGGTAAAACAAGTACAATAGACTCCACTCATGATTGACAATACCTCGGTAATAAAGCTGGCCAAGAACCCAAAGTTCCATGATCGAATGAAGCACATCAATACAAAATATCATCTGATTCGACATCATGTTGAGGCTAAAAAAATCCATCTCCGCCATTGTTCCACTAATGAACAGATCGCAGACATCTTCATCAAAGCGCTTGGAAGAGAAAAGCTTGAAAGATTCAGAACGATGCTTGGACTCACCAACATCCCTTTAGATTAAAGGGGGGGGGGGGAATGTTGACACCTAATCATAGGGATTGGGTGAACAACTGTAATTAGTGTAAATAAATAATAGAGGAAATAGAAAGTCATCGGCAGATGAATTGAACAGTCACTCCCTCTTGTATATAATAATGAACAACCTGAATGAATAAATCAATCAGATTTGAGGAGTTACCTGCTGGTTTGACATTAGGAAATTGTGGCTGTGTATTCATCCAAGATAGCCACAAAATATGAAAGCAAATGTACAGGCAGTGGTGTCGTAAATGATATGTTGCAATTCATTTTCTTTGATAGTGGCTAGATCACATAGCGGAAGTTTGGTATTTGTATGTATCCCTTCGATGGGTATATTCTGTCATGATTTGCCTCAACGCAACAATTGCTTTGTTTTTGTTACTTCCATGGTAGCAGTGGTGATTTCCCAATTTCCACGCACAGTATTCCAGTGAATTAAGTGACTGGGTAATTCATTGGGGTGATAGGGAATGGAATGAATATTCTAGTCATGACTTTTTTTTTTTCACCATTGCGCATGGCGTAATGAGTACCACGCACCTTGCACATTTTTATGGAATACCAAGTACCCAAGAAAGAACTTATTTTTAAATTTCAGAGTAATGAGTTCTCCATACCTGAACCAAGTTTGGGAGAGTGCCTTTGAGAAGAACCCAAACCCATTTTCGGTGCTTGGGTGCGCGAATCGGGTACGGGTATGTGAAACCCTCCCTTGAGTTCGTGTATCCCTGCTTCACAAGTTATAAGACAAACAAGGGGTTGAGTTTTGGTTTTCAACAACCGTAGCTTCTTATCTCAAATGTTTACCTACAATTTATATTTTATCCTCTACAATCCAAAAACCTCAATAGAACAATGCTTCGGCTTTATTAAAAAATATCCATGTATTTCTTTTTCCTTCGTGAAATAAAATTTTATTAATAGAAAATCTAGAGTGTACAACAAGGATTACAAAGTCACTGTGATCCTTTCTAACAAGAATTTCCTTTTTCCAAGGAAAAATCATAATTTTCATTATATAAAATATTGAAAATTACATGTTGTAGATGCTACAAAAGAGCATGTCTCAAAAACTAGTGGCCATCTTGCCATATACAACATAGAGTTTAGTATAACTGTGACTGCATATAAGTAGCTGAGTACAAAACTAAATAAAAATATACATATCCATAAACATGTGATTCAGCAAAAATAATCAAAAGGTGTTCCATCTATGAGCTGAGAGGGATTATGTTGATCCTGCATCCTGTATCTGTAGATCAATGAAGGGCCTGTTATTGTACTGAAAGAAATCCTGTCCCAGTTGATCTTGAATCATCCAAGTGCCAAACTGTTGCTGCGCAACTTCTTTGGATAGACCATCCTGTATCTGTAGATCAATGAAGGGCCTGTTATTGTACTGAAAGAAATCTTGTCCTAGTTGATCTTGAATTATCCAAGTGCCAAACTGTTGCTGCGCAACTTCTTTCGATAGACCGTCGGAAATCTGGTTCCTTTCCCTGTAGATATGATGACATATCACAGAGTCAAATTGTGATTTTAATCAGTCCCAACAAGAATTTCATTTGCCAATACAAATCTATCATTTCATGTTTAATGTTAAGTTATTATGAAATTTAAATTGCTTTAATATAATTGTTATTTTTGTGTGATAATATATTATAATATATTTTCAAAGTAATTTATTAATTAGATGAAATTATAATTTATTTTTTATTTCAAAAAATTGATAAATTCTATTAACTTTTTAACTGGCTTCCTTAACTACAAGTAATCAACAAACTACAAAAAATCTTTCCTCTAATCATATAATATCTTTATGACACTAATATTTTTATTTTAGTTACAATAACTTCTATGATCAATTGACACTAATAAGTTTAAAAAATAACACTATTATTTTTTTCATTTTATAACCCCAAACCTTTTTTAATATTCATGTTATTTACTTTTTGCTCTCTGAGTTACAATAACTTGAATGGACCTCTTTTTGCCTATCTTGGTGATTAGTAGAACTTATGGATTTGTATATATTTTATGTGTTTCTGTTTCCATTTACGGTTATGCATCAGTTATTTTTTGAACTCTATACAGTAAGTGGTATTTTTTGAACTCCATACAGTAAGTGGCAGTTATGACCACCAGTTTTGAGATATGCTTTTTCGCTACATGTAATTTTCAATATTTTATATAATGAAAGTTATGATTTTTACTAGGAAAAAGGATTTTTTACATTCAATTACCTTCTTCCAAGTTATTTTATTTTTGTCTCTTCCTTTCAAAACTGAGTGCACCAATGGCACATAGTCCTCTTATTGTTCTTGTTCTGCAGAGGAAGTATGAAAAGGGATTGAAACTGGAAATTTAATAGAATTGGGGAAAAGAAACATAGCTTAGTAGGAAAGGATGATAGATAGGAAAGGGTTTTGAAATCTTTGTCACTGGTGAAAAGTGAACTCATTTTTGTTTTGTTTCAAGGTTTATTCACTGTGCATTTTTTCACTGAGGTGGAAACCAATTTGGTAATTATATTTGGTGAGTGAACTGACAAGCAGGTGGTGGTCAAGGGATACTATTGCTGTTGTCACTGGTGCAAATAAAGGCATTGGGTATGAAATTGTCCGCCAGTTAGCAAAGGAAGATGTCACAGTGATATTGACAGCAAGAAATGAGAAATTGGGCATGCTATCAACTGAAAGGCTTCGGGCAGAAGGGCTTAATGTTGATTTCCACACGTTGGATGTATGCAGTACCGACTCAATTGCCAATCTGTCACAAAATATTAAGCAGAAGTACGGTGGATTTGACATCTTGGTACTCTTCTTGCCTTTTACACTCTTGCGAAATAAGTAAATAGCAAAATGGGGTTTTATATAATTCAATTATGACTTATATGCAAGCATCTGTGTGTATGTTGTTCTCGTTGAGAAGAGAATAGATTCTGTATGAAACTCCTTTGGCTTTCTGGCCCTGCTTATGGTGTTGTGCATCTGCATTTTCCACATGTCTAAACTTTTCATGCTTACGTGTTGATGTAAGCGTTTTGATTTGTAACCTGTATAATTTTTCCTTACGCTTTTTCCTCAATCTACATAATTTCAATATTCAGAGAGGAAAATAAAATACCAAATCTGTGAAAGAACCTGAATTCTAAATGAACAACAGCAAGGATACAGTAGTAAACTTGCCAGAAAATAATGGAAGGAACTTGTTAGGATCCTATTGCTTTTCAGGAGTAAAAGATTTTTACCTTAGAAATAAATGGAATCATGCTAGACCATGTATGCTGCTAAAAAGTTCCTGTTGGCAGAATAGGAATCAGGAAAAACATGGGACAGGCTTTTTATTTCTACGTATTCAACGAGAGACCAGTTATTATGCTCTTGATATTGTTTTGGAAAAAGGAACTTTAAAGTTCTCACTGACAGAGCAGCATGTCACGTTATTTCAACATTTACACCTACAATGTACAGTCAGCCATTCTAAGGGTTTTTCCTAAAGTGTCTGTAGTTGCTGTTGCTGAATATTTGGCATTTTCTTTTCAGCGGTTTGGAGTATGCATCCCTTGTTTTGGTAGGACTGTGAAGGGAGAAAATGTTCTCTAGTAATCAGCTTTGATGCTTGTCTTGTCTCAATGTAGCATAAGTGACTTTTCCCGTACATGTGATTAAGTACCTGTTACCACCAATTTTGTCTGAGACCAAAGTGGTGTTATGAGTCATGACTACAGATAATAATGTTACGGCCCATTTTTAAGATCTGGCACATTTCCAGAGTATTGAAGGGTTTCGAAGTTGAGAAAGGGAAACATTTTGATTTGCAGCATTATGCAGTGACAGAAAGAATTGAAGCTTTAGACTGATGGGACGGATATGGAAGGAACATTAGTTATAATTCAAAGATCTCAAATTGAGACTGTGAGGAAGGTGTTACCTATCAAACTGTCATAGGCTATTGGCAAGGCCTTAGGCTTGAGAGAGGTTCAGGTTTTGCATCCACAATTCATGCGGCCTGCAAGAGATCGTGGCATTCCTTTCATGGTTACCCAACAAGTTTGTGGGTAGCAGGGTCCAAGCATCCTGTTACCGAATGATTTAGCAGTCTCCACAAGGTCCTCTCGTGGCATTAAGGTGGTACCACACAGGATAAATACCCACTGTCACCTCGGCACAGTGGAGGGTTCGAAACGTTGACCCCAAAAAACCTGTGTGATCAATCTGAAAAAGTCCTTTCTCTAATTTACAAATTCCACGCTTTAAACCCAAACCCTGTTAAAGGCTATGGAAAGCTTCCCTAACATACATGCGAAACTTCACCCAAGATGAGTAGACCAGTGCCTAGTATTGATGTTTAAGGTGAAGGTAGGAGTTAATTATCTAATTTACTAATTTGAAAATGAAACTAAATTGCAGAAAAACACAGACCAACAAGCAAAATTTCACTCAAACCCTTAATTATTTAACTCCAGTAGTAGCAAAAGAGTGACTGAAGAATACCCTAAGCAATTACAAGATGAATTCACTGTTTTACCCTTGGATAAGTGGTTGGAAGTGGACAAGTGTCTTGCTGTTGTGCACTTTAGAGACCTGCAAAATAGCTGAAAATGTAGAAAACCAGCAAGCAAATATGTCCTTTGTGGCCACCCACAAGAGTGGAAGCACACAAGATCCACAGATCTGCGGGTGGGAAGTCTTGGGCAGCAAATTAATGATGATAAAAACAATTCAGAAACTTAAATATGCAAATAAAATGTAATTTTCTAGCAATTTTGAAATTACTTGTAGTGACGGGTTTAATTCCCCCAAGGGTCAAAACCTAGAAAATTTTCCAGCTAATTTTTCAAGACTCTAGGTTGGAAAACGTTTATTTTTGCTCCATAAAACTAAAGATACGCTATAGAATCAAATCTGGAATAAAACAAGGGTCATTAGTGATAGATACTTGGTCAAGCCTTATGTATGAAGATATTTGCCGGATCTGTGTAATATTATGTTGTAATAAATTGTAGATCTACAAAATATCTCAACAATACTCATGAAATATCTAATCTAAGGGAAGAAAATCAGAGGGAAAAATATTCTTTGATAAAAATAAATCTGAAGTTAAAAGTCCCAAGGATCCACTGGTTTTCTAAAGATAAAATTTGGCACAAGCTATTAAAAAAGTTCTTTTTTTTATATATTTTTTACTTTTATTAAAACAAAAAATAAGAGGTGTAATTTTTTAAAATAAGATGGTTGTTATGATGAGGCTTTACTGTGGCCTTGCTTTTACCTTGTAGGGCGTCAGATTGCGATCATCTCTTTGTTAGCTTATGCAATTTGGACTAGGAACGGGGATTGGAGTTTAGGCGGCTATCGCACATGATATATTCTAAAATAGTGGTACAAATTCTCAAATTCCATTAGGAAGGATCTAGCTATGGGAGAAGCCTCCATCCACTTGGTCAAACTATGGCACAAAGTGAAATCTTGCCCTTCTTGAAGGAACCCCAATATGGATTTGTCCAACAGTTGGGTTTGATTAACACCCAATACCAACAAAGGATAAGATGAGGTTTAGCGCCTCTACTTCCACTTGACTTGTTGTCCCTCAATGGAACCCAATAGTCTTGCAGTAATCTAGAAATACTTGTGTCTATTCCAATGTTGCACGGCTCGTACTTGTATAAGACTCGTCACGACATTGACTTGTCAACTCGTATAAGACTTGGGAACGACCCTTATAAGACTCGTATAAGACTCATCAAAACACAAAAAAACTTAAAATATGTTAAATTTTAAGCATAAAATAGAAACTAATGACAATTCCAATCCTTATAAGTTCTAAAAGTTAAAACCACAATATATGCAATAATTCATAACATCATCTCATATCTATAAAAGTACAAGATAACATATTCAATTTTTGTAAGCAAAACATTTAGATATTGAATAAGAAAATGACTCATGATTCCATAATTAAAATAAAAATTGTCAGCAAGTTCAAAATTCAAATACATATGTCATAAATGATGAATGATTGTCTCATAACAATCTCGAGTCATCACTCACGGATGCCCACACCTACAATAAGCCCTCGTGGAGCTAGTGGTAACATCAGAAGGCTGAAGCAACTGCAAGGCAGGTGTATTTGGAGTCTCCATTTGAGATGGCAAACTAGAGAGATCCTCAGTCTCTTCATAAAGCCAACTCGAATTAGGGGTCTCCTCCTCCACAACCCAATCAGACTCTAAATCAATAGCATCCAATAAAATTGGATTTGTATCCTTTGGTTGCACTTGTTTTGTGAGCATTCGAAGGTTGTAGTAGATGAAAACCAACTTCTCCAACCTCTCATGCTCCAACTTGTTTCTCTTTTTGCTATGGATGTGCTCAAACACTGACCAATTGCGCTCACAAGAAGAAGCACTGCAGGTTGACTCAAAACTCTGATGGCGAATTCTTGTAATTGTGGTGCCTTAGTGCCACAATCTATCCACCAATGAGCTATAAAAAAATAACAACAAAGATTATTAGTTTGCAATGTCAAACATATAAAAGAGAACTAACAAAATTACAAGTTAAGTTCTAACAATTTGCACTTACAAGTCATTTTCTTGTCATTGAGACGTTGGCTTGAGTTGAATCCAAACACACCAGATGCTTCCTTGTACATATCTCATTGTATGCTGATTTTGTCCTGAATATATTGATCTGGGAACATCTTCTCAATGCATATCATGACACCTCTCATCACTATTGATTTCTGGTAGCATCAGATGTGCTCTAAGTCTCAAAATTTGCAGGGAGGCTTAGACATGCATTCTACAATACCCAAAAATTGTTTTGGGAAATTCCACCCAAAAATAGTTATATTAAAATAATTAATTATTTTTAATGGGACCTTAATTCTAAACTTAGGAAATTAAAATAATTAATGGGTATTAATCTAAATTGTGGGTGTAGCTTTTAGAAGAAGGCGGAGATCAAGTCAATATGATCCTAGCCATTGATTAGAATCTAATCTGGGCCGTTGATTGATTAGTGAGAGGATTATAAGAGAAGGCTTGATGGGCACTTGGAAAACACACAGAGAGAGTTCAGAAGATTGAATTTCTGAAGCATAGTAGCTGCTAGTGAGAAATTCGAAGTGAGCTTTTGCAGTGAGGGGCAGAGATAGTATCCGAAAGAGGGAAGTTTTCCTGGGCCGGAGAGTACAAGGCAGAGAGGGCAGAACGACGTCCAGAGAGAGGCTGATGCTGGCCCACGTAGAGCTGACGCAGTGGCAGCGCATAGCCTAGAGGGAAATCGAATTCCTGTTGAGAAAATCGAGTTTTAGAAGCCCGGAGACGGGGTGTGAGACCGAGAGGTTGAAAATCGAAGTTTTTGGGCAGCGGAGGATCCATAAGAGGAGCAACGCAGTCCCCAACAGAGGTGACACATAAACTGTGTAGGGTTGACACAAATTTGTGCAGAGGCTGACATAGAAGGGACGCAAAGCCTCCTTCCAGTGAGATCAGGGTTGGATTCTTCTAGTGATACAGTGAGATCATCTCACTATTTGTTTTGTCCAGTTTCTCTCTGTATCGGATAGCCAGTTGGGCTTCTAACGAATTGTACTCAAATTTACTACTGCATAATAATAAAACCCTCAGAGCTACTGCAGTGATTTTCCCGCATTGGGTTTTTCTGGGGACATTTATCCAAAAATAACTGTGTAGATGTGTGTGCTTATTATTTCTCTCCTGTGTTGTATTTAGTTTCCGCAGTTTATTTTGGTGTAGGCTGCAGTGTATGTATTTCAGTGTTTGCCGTAGATAACTGCAAATAACTTGTTCAATTAATTTAACAAGTAGGTGAAATATAATCAGTTTGCTGCAGTAGGAATCAGGGAACCGATTTTTCACATGGTATCGGAGCACAGATCGTGATCAGAAGAGCTCAAAAGCAAAAAGGAAGAGGGAGTTCGAAATTCCTGCAGAGACAACAATTCGAAACCCTAGGAGGTAGCGCAGTTCGAAGGCCTGAAGGGTGAAGTCAGAGGAGAAATCAATTTCTTTGAGAGAGTCAACAGAGAAATTCAATTTCCAGTTCAAAAAATTCCAGAGGCAGAATCAACAATGTATTTTTCCTTGCAAAGCAGATCTTCTATTGGGACGCAAATATTTTGCAGCAGTTGCTGGGAGAAAAGCGTCAGTGGGAGAGAAGGAGACGCACTAGGGGAATTTCTTCCTCAGAGAATTCCTAGCCAGGGAATTTAAATTCTCATTTGCTGAGCAGCAGCAGGAGAGAGGAGGTCATTTGACTTTTTCGATTGGCAGAGATGGCAGCCAGTGGACTGAGAGATCAGGATAGGTTGTGTTAGCACTCCTCCCAAGGCTGAGAAAGGAGAGCGACAGAGGTAACCTCAAACCAATCTTTTAGTTTGGTAGCTAGCCCTACCAAACCAGAGAGGGCTCTCTCTATGGTCACAACCAAGAATTTGACTGGTGCAAGAATGGATTTTAGGCTAGATAATTCAGCTCAATTTGGGGGTTTTTGATTTTAGGGTTTTTGCTGGATGATGGTCTAGATGTAGGGGGCTGGGCTAGGGTTTCCAAAAGATGAGTTTGTAGAGATATAATGGGGCAAGATAGGCATGCTCAGTTAACACTCTTAATTTGTCATGATGGATAAGGTAGAAAAGTAAGGTTTAAAAATGAGCATGAGTTTCATGAATTCATTTTTATTAGAGGGAAAGGTAACAAAAATATGAGAGTTTCATCAAAACAGAGCTTAAACTTGAGAATTCTGTTTAATAATTATGAAACAATCACAAGAAGCATGAGATGGAAGTAGAGAGAACAAATAGAAGAAAAACACTGCTAATGAACATACCACATGAATCCCACTATTATAATGACTGCAACTCTTGTATATTACTTCTACAAATAATTACAAATACTCTAGCTCCATAAGCCTCGACTAAACAACATCCAACCCACAATACTTCGAAATCCGAAGTATTTATACAATGGTTTACAAAAAAATGTCTCGAAACAGAATTCAAGATTTGTTACAAAAATTCATAAAAATAGTTCAAACTGCTAAAAATATCATTTGGTTGAGCTCTGGTGCTGTTATGGGCATTTTGGTGTAACTAAGGCCTTGAATAAACATTGATGTTAATCTTGCTGGCTTTTGAATTGCGTTGTTGTTCCACTTTTTACCGCATTCGGTTCTGAAAACTGTTGTAATGAATGTGCAATGCTGTCTCCTTTTGCTCCTTAAAACGTGCTGAAAAGGTCTTCATTGTCCTCTGAGCGACGACGAATGAGTGATTTGGTGCTCTGTGAATGGAGGTCGTGGTCTTTCAGTTGAGAAATTACATGAAAGACAGCGAGAAACTGCGGCTGAGGGCGTGAAGAAATGAATTGATATTGACCATCGAGAAGAATTATGAATTGTCGAGCTGAGCTGTTTGATCCGAGCCGATCAAATCTGGGCCGTCGATCCTTATCACAATCGCATCCGGGACGGGCTTGTATTGTATCACAATCGCAATACAAAGCGGAACCTTTCCACGGATTTTTCCTGTTTCACAAAGAAAACAGACCTGAAAATTTAAAAATCGCAATATATAACATATTGCGTCCAAAAGAAATTACACATTGCCATTGGGGAGTGGGAAGGGGTTTGGCGGAGGGGAATTTAAGATTTGGTGATCCCCGATTGCGATATCGCAATCGGCAGGTCGGGTCCTATCGCAATTGGCGAGTCGTGTCTCTGCGATATACGAAATCACAATTGCAATCGGGAAGGGGAGGGGCGCTGTTTGGCCTTCAAAGAGACTTCGACATAGGAATATTTTTAAACATTTCAAAGAAAAATGGAACAACGGCTAGAGTCGGAATATTAAATGGACTTCGGCTAGAGTTTCAATGTGTAAACAATGGAAATGCGGCTGGAGGGATGGGACTTTGGGATAAGGCTAGAATTTAAGGATTTTCTAAAGGAAAAAGGGGTTTTAGATGGAATGAGGGGATTTATGAGGGAGGGTTGAGGGAGGTATATGAAGTATGAATGAGGATGTTGAAACCAGTGTTTTAAGAAACGGCCGAGTCAACATTGACTCGGCCAAGTTGGTCCGTTTCAACAGCTTGGGCATCGACTCGGTGAGAAACCCGGTTCGGACGGCCGAGTCAGCAATGACTCGGCCGAGTCATTGAATGACTCAGCATGAAACGGGCGGGTAGCAGTGGGCACGGAACTGGACGCAAGGCACGCTGTTTAACTGTTTTTTTGGGGATTTTAAATTAGTTTTAGGGTTGATTTGGAGTTCAAACAGTTATGTAATATTGCTAATAGATCTTTGGGGTCCATATCCCCCTCCCAAAACCTATTTAACTCACCCAAGTGCTCTCATTCTCTCACAACAATCTTATGCATTTGAGTGAG
>APFE031419078.1:32644-68780 GCA_000404065.3 Pinus taeda
TTACCGTTTCGGAGTCGGAGTCGGAGTCATTGCTCGGCCGAGTCGGAGTCGGAGTCGGAGTTTTAAAACTATGGTTGAAACACGTTGAAATCTCCTTGAACATTTTTCCCCTTAATTACTACCATAATGATGACCAGGTGATGTCGTGACTCTTTTTATGACCTTTTTTGATGATTTTATCCTAATGGTGACATCTAATGGAGTATGAAACTGATGATTTGGACCTTGAAACATGATTGACCATGATATTATGACTGAGATGGTGATCAAGACATTTTAATGGGTGATGACATAACCAAAATGGCAACTTGACCATGAAACGTAGGGAGTAGTAACATGCCTAGGCACACTAACCAGTGACCAAATTTTTATTTGAAAACCTATTGAAACTATAAAAATTTGACTTAGGACCCTATCAAAACTTTGAAAGAGTACATTTGATCACTGGTGACTGGCAGGATTGACAGACACTATCATTGGCTCTAGCTGGGGATGGAAGCTCCTTTAGGAGATGTTAAGAACACTGTAGACTAGGTAGCCTTATCCATTGGGTGATGGAGTAAAAAAGAATAAACAGACTCAAAACTCAACACTAAAATGACTGACTGACAAAACATAGAACAAACTGAAAATGACTCAACTTTCAAAACAACAACTGATCATAAAAAGCCTTAGGGCCTTCTCCATGGGCTTCGAACTTTCATGACATCTCCTTTCATACTTCAGCTGTAAATAAACTTTTATGTACAATGGAAATGAGAAATTTCTAAAGAAATCAGGTGAGGTAATGCTTGAGGAATTTGCCATTGACTGGTCCTCCTATTAGCTCTTGGCCATCTAGTTCTTCCAACAAGTAGGCAATTTGACCTCTGAAAGCTAAAATTTTGTATGGTCCTTTCCACAAGCTATCAAACTTGCCATGCTTACCTTTCTCTTCATTCCGGGCATCCCATTAGAGAACAACATCTCCCAAACCGAAATCATCTGCTTTGGTTTTATTGTCGTAGATCTTCTTGATCTTTTCCTGAAGCTTGGACATATTCTGAAGTACTTCATCTCTAGACTGTTGCAAATGAATCATCGGATTGATCCTCCGCTGAGTATCATTGGGTTCACTGTCAACTTCCTGCAAAATATACATCACCGGGACAACAAGAGAAGTCGGAAAAACAGTGTCTACTCCATATACTAGCTGAAAAGTGACATACCTATGGACTTCTTAGTGCTCACTGTGTCTGCCCACAGAGCATTGATCAACATTTTGTGCCAATTCTTCTTGTTTTCTTCTAGCAACTTCTTGATGATATTAACCAATGATTTATTTGATGATTCAGCCAACCCATTACCTTGTGGGTAATATGTTGTTGAATGCTCGAGTTTGATATGGTACTTGTCACAAAAATCAATCATCTTCTTCGACTTGAAGGCTACTGCATTATCAGTGATAATTTTCTATGGACAACCAAATCGGGACAAAATATTAGACTCAAGAAATTGAATTATTATGCATCCGTAGCTTGTCTAGTGGGAATGGCTTCGATCCACTTCGTGAAGTAGTCGGTTGCTGTCAAAATCCACTTGTGCTGAGCTGAAGATGGAGGGTGAATCTCACCAATAAAATCAAGACCCCACTGCTGAAGATGTGCTTGGACAAAAATGGGCTGCAAGGGTAACGATAACAACTTTCTCTTTTTGAAAGATTGGACACTAATGACAACTCATTACAGTTTCGTAGACATTAGAAAATAAACTTGGCCAATAATATCTAGCGCTCAAGATCTTGTTTGCTGTAGTTTTCCAATAAAGGTGATCGCCACAATCACCCTTATGAAAGTCATTCATTACCTCTTTTGCTTCGCTTTCGACTAGACAATTCAACAAAATTCTCCCTGGATCCTTCCAGAATAAAACATTATCCAAGATACAATATCTTTGAGCTTTTAACGTCAATGATCTAGCCTTGCTTTTCGACACACCCGATGGAGAATTCAAATTCTGAAGCACATAAACAATACCTGAATACCAAGGTGATGAGGTAAAAATCTGTGATACCTGAACAAATGAATCAAACCCTTCTTCTTTAGAGATTGCAACAATAAGATTGATATCCAGAGCATGTAAATTGGACTCTGCCATCAAATTTGCCAAACCCTGCCATTTGACCAACTTTGTAGGCTTAATTTCGAGCTCATACTCCAACATTGCAACAATCCATTTACCTCGCCTACCTTCAGGATCATTCTGCATCAAAACATCCTTGACTGCGACATTTGGAACATAAGCAATAGTATGTGAATGAAGAATGTACACCTGGAAATCTTTCAAAGCCTTTACAAGGGCCAAAGCTTATTTTTCAATGATATTGTACCTTAATGTTGCATCCCTTATGGTTATGCTGAAAAATGCAATTGGCTGCTCTGTTTTTTGGTCTTTTTTCTGCATTAGGACAACAACCAATGTGTGCTCAGACGCAAATGAAAAAATGATAAAATCCATAGTGTAATTAGGGCTGATTAAGATGGGAGCGCAAGACAATGTAGTCTTGACTTGGTTGAAAGATTTCCTTGCATCCTTAGACCAACTTACCTCGCTATCAATTTTCAACATGTTAGTTATTTCTCTTAGATGTTCAACAAGGTTAGGAATAAACCTTCTCAAGAAGTTGATCTTACCATTAAAAGACTAAATTTCCTTCTTGTTTCTTGGGTAATCCAATTGTTGGATTGCCTCGATTCTTGCGGGATCTATGCAGATGTCCTCCTTTGATTTGATATGACTAAGTAGTTTTCCTTCTTCCATGGCAAACAAACTCTTCTTCGGATTTAGGGATATACCAAAGTTCTTGCACCTCTGGAAGACTATCCTTAAATGATGCAAGTGGTCCTCATCTGTTTGGGAGAAAACTGTGATATCATCAAGGTAAATAACCAAAAACACATCCTTTTCATTAGCGAAAGCGATGTCCATCGCTCATTGAAATGTAGCTCCTGCATTCTTTAGCCCAAAAGATATCTTGGCATACATGAAGGTACCCCACGGTGTAGTGAATGCAGTTTTTTCTTGGTCATTAGGATGGACCAAGATTTGATTATACCCGGAATAGCCATTGAGTAAAGATATTTGGTAGAACCCACCACCCTTTGCAGAATGTGATCCATCTTTGGGAGAGGCTAATTATCTTTCAAGGACACTTTGTTCAGATTTCAAAAATTGATGCATAAACGAATCTCACCTGTCTTCTTCTGGACTAGAACGAGATTTGACATCCATTCAAGAAAGCGAAGTGGAACAATGATACCAACTTATATAATCTGTTTACCTCTTTATCTATGGATGGCAGTAGCTTCAAATTGATCCTTCTGAGCTTTTGGTGGAAAGGTTTTTGATTGGGCTTGATAGGAATAGTATGCTGAATTACACTTTTATCAAAAACCTTCAAATCCGAATATTCCCATGTAAACACATCAAAAAACTTTAGTGAAAGTGCTATATACTTACGTTTTATTTCCGGGGTTAAAGACTTTGACAATTTTACCATCTTTGGCTTCTCAGCTGTACCAATATTGATGTCTTCAACTCCTGTTTCAGTGGGGGCCAATGTCGGTTTCTGTGCAACATCATCATGATCGAAGAGCTCTTCCAAGGGTACAAGACCTCTTGGAATGGAATTGTCCTTTAGCTGTAATATTTCCAATTTTGTGGCTTGGATCTCCTGATCATGTTCATGAAATACATCATCAATGTATGAGGTGGCAAATTCTTCCTCCATTTGCAGAAAATTATTGATTTTCTTATCATCTTGAAACACTTGCCAGTACCGAAGATTATCAGGGACAACAGGGCGATGTTAACATTGATTTCAAATTTCTTATTGGAATGTATTGGGATTTTAAACATGCTTGCAACAGTGGCAAGAGAATTAGCCATGAAATTTTGGTTTCTCGTAATCAAAGATAATGTATACTCAGGAAAAGTTTTGAGGATATCTAACACAACATTTCGATATGCTCGCATCCTGGAATTTTTGGCCCGGTATTCCCCGTTTACTTGTTTGATAACCAATTCGGAGTCGCCATAAACTGAAATTCTTTTTGCACCTAGCTTTTTAAGAATCTTAAGACTGGTAATCAAGGCTTCGTATTCTGCTTCATTATTTGAACAGTCAAAAGCTAGTTTATATGAACATACCCTGACATTACAAGGAATGTTACCTGAGTGATTCATTGGAATACAAATCCAAATTCCGATTCCAACTCCTTCCTTCGCAGGGATCCATCAAAATCCATGGTCCAAAGAGCCTCTTCCTGATCAGGAAGCTGAAACTCGGAACATTGATTTTCATTTTTTGTTTGAAGATGATCCTCTGTTTTGACATAATCTGTTTCCTTCACTGAATCCACTGTCCTTTCAACTGATATATTAGGTTGCAAACTATTCAATCCTTGTTCTTGATTTTCTGCAAGTGGAACTACTTCAACACTACCTGAAACTTCTGAAATTTCTAAAACTTCTTCAATCTGAGTATCTAAATTAACTGAACTACTATCATTGTACAAAATAAAAGATTCTAAATCAGTATGTACAACATGTATAGGGTGATTATTCGGCTTCTCTTTGCTAGTAATCATATATTTCATCTTGGTTTCCTGGTACAGTATTCTAAGTTGACTGAACACCAATATAGTAGCATAAGAGAAGTCGACCTACAAAGTACCTTTGAGTTTTGCTCCCCATGACCGGGAAAGCAACATTCCATACCTAGGAGGAATATTAGCAACAACCACATCCATCAAAACATTCTTTACAGGAATCTGATCTAAAGATACTACCAAGTCTTTAATGAGACCGAGGCACTTGACTCTTCCTGAGTCAAAGGAGTAAAGGTCGTGATATGATCGAGTAATATCCAATCCGAATTTGTCCATGATAGCTTTGGGCATGAGATTGTGAGAAGCTCTGGAGTCTAACATGGCATTGTGAAGGATGAAATCGTGGATCCTAAGACTGAGGTAAAATGGTGGGACTTCATTGTCTTCTAAATTTCCATCTACGGTAGGGCCAAACAAAAGTTCAGGGTGGTCATCACTAACATTCACCATGTCTGACATTTGATCGACCTTTAGCAATTTGGCTATATGGAATTTATACTGATCATTCTTAACTAATTTGGTCAAAGGAATGGAAATTTTCAGTTTAGAAATCTCATTCTCTAGACTAAAAAAGTTAGGATGTTTTTCTACCTCTTTGGAAATCATATCCTTCTTTTCTGGTTGTTCTTTGCTGGGAATCTCCTTTCTCTGTCCTCCAGTTTCTGTTTCTGCGTTGTTCTTTCCCTGACTAGTGGTAGCAACCTCCTTTTCTTTGTTCTAATTTGCAGAGGTTGTTTCTTTGGTATGAGTATCTTTTTGAGAAGTAGGCTTCTTTGGATTTGAAGTAAGTTGCACACTTCTGTTCCTCAAATTACGCTGCCTTTGCACTTGGCTAAGAGCATTTTGGTAACCCCTTTGATAATCTTCTGTGTCAACTACCAACACATCATTATTTGAAAGAACAAGTCTCTGATCATCAGCTGCATATGTTTCCTCAGAAAACTCATCCTCTTTTGTGAGAAAAATAGGTTGCTGATCTTGCTCAAAAAAGTGGTTCTCACATGCAAACTCTTCTTCTTCATGAAGTCCCTGTGCATAATTCTGCTGGAGTGGAGTACAGATCTGCTGCTGTGCTTGCTGGTCTTGACCTTTCTGCTCTCTTTGTTTTAATCCTAAATTGAGGTTGTTGCTGTTGACCTCAGTAATTAGGATTCTTGACTTGAGTTTTTTATATTGTCATCTTATCCATCATTTTCTCCATGGTTTTGATTAAAGTGTCGAGCTTAACATTTGGTGAAGTAGAGGGATCCTCTTTGATTGTGACCTTCTTGTCCACTTTCTTCTAAGATTTCTTAATCAACAGATTTGCTTCAACACTCACAACATTCTGCTGCATTTATTCAAGAGTTGTGGGATTCCTCTCTCTTAGCTGATAACCCATGTCAGAGTCAAAGGCATCAGGATAATGAAACAATGCCAAGTCAGGAGGAGGTTTGATGTTGTTTGGGATAGCATTGTAGACCTTATTGAATTTGATGTTGAAGTCTTGCACAGATTCATTTGGATCTCTTTTCAATGACTTGTATTCACCCAAGATCTGAAGGGGGCTCTTTTTCTCTTCCCATTTGGCCAAGAACAAGTATATCAACTGTTGGGGATTGGCTATTGAGGCAACTGTCAAAGCACAAAACTAATTTTCACTTCACCAGAAAAACTTTGAGCTATGAGGCGCATTTTGGCATCATCTTCATCGACTTCTTCGAGGTCAATGAAATTATTTATCTTATCAACATGTTGTCTTGCTGTGATCTTGATTGTGCCATCAAACAGAGGCAACCTTTGGCCATAATTCTAAGGTAAAGCAGCAAGCTGCCCAAGCAAAATCAAAGGGCCAAATCTCACCATAAAGGTTGCAAAAGTTAATATGACAGTTATGACAGTGGGTATTAATGGAGGAGCTGTTTTGGAAGAGGATGATTTGGGAGGAGATGATGGTTTAGTGGTGGAAGATGACTGGGTAGTTGTGTAAGGAGGGGTAACAATTGGGAAAGACTCTTGCTGATACAGGGTGTAAGCCTTTTCAGATATTACTTTCAGCTGATCAACTAGATTCTGGAGTTTACGGAAATCTGACCAAACCTTATTGTCAAGCTTATCAGATGAAGCCTCGGAAGATTGTACATATGACTCAAACTTCATAGGGTCAAAAAGTATTTCTGAAAGAGAAGATTCAGACTTGGACTTGAATAGTGATAACTCAAAGTTTAGATCAAAAGACAAATCTTCAAGAGGAATCAGTTGTGCAGGTAATGATGTAGTTCTAAGCAATGGAGATGTACTTGTTTCAGATTCTGGAGGTTGAGACTTCAGTTTCCTCAAAAGTTTCTCAAGATTGTCAACTACTGCTGGAGGGTTGGGATCCAGATTTGACCTTGTATATCTTTTAGGAGCCAGTGTTTTCCTCAATCTGCACTTTGGCTCAATTACCGAATCAACCTTCTTGAAAACTAAGACCTGCCACCCACAAGTCTAGATCTTGATGAACTCACAGAAAATTCCTGGGGAAGATTTGTCACTTTGCTCTCCAGTATGGTCACCAAAATTGTTAGCACTCCTCATTGTCCCAAAGGCTGAGAAAGGAGACCGACGGAGGTAACCTCAAACCAATCTTTTAGTTTGGTAGCTACCCCTACCAAACTAGAGAGGGCTCTCTCTATGGTCACAACCAAGAATTTGACTGGTGCAAGAATGGATTTTAGGCTAGATAATTCAACTCAAGTTGGGGGTTTTTGATTTTAGGGTTTTTGTTGGATGATGGTCTAGGTGTATGGGGCTAGGCTAGGGTTTCCAAAAGATGAGTTGCAGTCATTATAGTGGGATTCATGTGGTATGTTCATTAGCAACATTTTTCTTCTATTTGTTCTCTCTACTTCCATCTCATGCTTCTTGTGATTGTTTCATAAGTATTAAACATAATTCTTAAGTTTAAGCTCTGTTTTGATGAAACTCTCATATTTTCGTTACCTTTCCTATTTTTGTTACCTTTCCTTTTGATAAAAATGAATTCATGAAACTCATGCTCATTTTTAAACCTTACTTTTCTACCTTATCCATCATGACAAATTAAGAGTGCTAACTGAGCATGCCTACCTTGCCCCATTATATCTTTGCAAACTCATCTTTTGGAAACCCAGGCCTAGCCCCCTACACCTAGACCATCATCCAGTAAAAACTCTAAAATAAAAAACCCCCAGATTGTGAATTATCTAGCCTAAAATCCATTCTTGCACCAGTCGAATTCTTGGCTGTGACCATAGAGAGCCCTCTCTGGTTTGGTAGGGCTAGCTGCCAAACTAAAAGATTAGTTTGAGGTTACCTCCGTCGGTCTCCTTTCTTAGCCTTGGGCCACTGAGGAGTGCTAACAGGTTGTATGGGGCATCCAACTATGTGATCTGGAAGGCAAGGATGTCATGCCTTCTGGATGAGCATTTTCTCAAAGTCTACGTTGACAACATGGTAGCTGAGTCGACAAATCTAGATCAACTCAAGAAGTACAAGGGAGAAATGGCGAAGACAAAAAGAATGATCCTCAATGGAGTGAAGGATCATATAGTCTGTCACATGGCTGGCAGAAACATTGCCAAAGAAATGTGGGATGCATTGTCGACGCTGTATCAAGGATCTTTCGAGCAATGGAAGATGTACTTGGAGCAGAAGATGAGATCTACGCAAATGCAGAAGGGGGAACACATTGATCTGTTCCTCACGAAGCTTCAAGAGACCTGAGATGAATTGGTAGCTGTGGGGTCAACACCTCAAGGATCCGAGATGGTTAGACTGGCCCTCAATTCAATCTCAGAGGAGTGGCAAGTCTTTGTCCAAAGCATCCTGGGCAGGGCGACTTTGCCAAATTGGGATGAGATGTGGGTATCTCTCAAGCAAGAGGAGCTGATGAGGGATTTGGTCAAGTGTAAACTTGACGGAAGTAGCAACAGTGGGTCAAAGCCTAAGGAGGAGGATGAGAATGCAACCCTCACATCTAAGGGGCAATAGGAGCAGCGGAAGTGGAAGAAGGACATTTAGAAGATTAAATACTTCAGGTGTGGTGAAATGGGTCACTACGCAACACAATGTCCTCTCAGAAAGAAGGACAAAGATGAGAAGCATGATCTGAAGGCTACTCCCACGAAGATCGAGGATGAGTTTTCCATGACAACTAAGATACCTCCAGGATGGAGGTGGGCTGATTTAGAGCTGTAGTTCGGAAGAGATATAGATGGGCAGGATCTTGGAGGAGCCCACCTCTTGGATCAATTCCTTGCTACGAGAGCCCAATTTAGTAGTAGTAGTATGGACCGAATCAGTTGATGCAAAAGAGTGCTAGGAGAGACAGTTGTAGTGGCTAGGAGTGCTAGAGACTGAGCAACACAGAGTAGAGTTGGAAACATTGCAGTTGGCACATAACATAGGTCAGTAGCAGAGCAGAGGCTTCAGAGGGTCAGCGCAGAGACTAGCAGCAGTCAGACTCCAACAGCGAGATGCATCATACTGAACACCAATTCAGTAATTTGGGATGCTTTTCTATTGCTGATGTAGTAGAAGTAGCAGTTGGAGAAGGTTGTAGTGCAATGCAGTTGGCAATCGCAGTGCCAACAGTAGCACAAATGCAGAATTCAGAGGGAGTTGCAGTACGGATGTAGTGTTGACAGTGGCAGGATCAGCAGCAGCACAGATGCAACATTTGCGCAGTAGTTGGTGGGCAGTGATGTGAGACATCAGCAACGCAGAAGGAGATGTTACAGAACATAGTGATGCTTCAGTAGGTTGCATTGCTAGAGCACATTCCTCGCTAAGAGGGAGTGTTTATTTCTGGTAGCATCGAATATGCTTTAAGTCTCAAAATTTGCAAGGAGGCTTAGACACATGCATTCTCCAATACCCAGAAATGGTTTTGGGAAATTCCACCCGGAAACAATTTTATTAAAATAATTAATTATTTTTACTGAGACCCTAAGTCTAAACTTAGGAAATTAAAATAATTAATGTGTATTAATCACTGTGGGTATAACTTGTAGAAGAAGGCGAAGATCAAGTCAATATGATCCCAGCCATTGATTAGAATCTAATCTGGGCTGTTGATTGATCAGTGAGAGGATTACAAGGCAGAGAGGGTAGAATGACGTTCAGAGAGAGGCTGACGTTGGTCCACGCAGAGCTGACGCAATGGCAGTGCAGAGCCTAGAGGGAGATCAAATTCCTACTAAAGAAATCGAGTTTCAAAAGCTGGGAGCCAGGGTGTGAGACTGAGAGGTTGGAAATCGAAGTTTTTGGGCAGCAGAGGATCCGTAAGAGGAGAAACACAGTCCCCAACAGAGGTGATGCAATAACTGTGTAGGGTTGATGTAGATCTGCGCAGAGGTTGACACAGAAGGGATGCAGAGCCTCCTTCTAATGAGGTCAGGGTTCAATTCTTCCAGTGACAGGGTGAGATCATCTCATTATTTGTTTGTCTAGTTTCTCTCTGTATCGGATAGCTAGTTTGGCTTCCAACGAACTGTACTCATATTTACTACTACATAATAATAAAACCCTCAGAGCTGTTGCACCAGTTTTCCCACATTGGATTTTTCGAGGGACATTTGTCCAAAAATAACTGTGTAGATGTGTGTGCTTATTATTTCTTTTCTGTGTTGTATTTAGTTTCTGCAGTTTATTTTGGTGTAGGCTACAGTGTATGTATTTCAGTGTTTGCTGTAGAAAATTGTAAATAACTTGTTCAATTAATTTAACAAGTAGGTGAAATATAATCAGTTTGCTGCAGTAGGAATTAGGTAACCGATTTTTCACAATCACCTCAGGATCTCTTTGAATGCTAGAACTCTCATTATAGAATAAGCTTGGATTGAGATATGCTCCTGCTACATGCAATGGTGAATGTAGCTGCCTATCCCACCTGGAATCAATAATTTGCCATAGGGAGATATTTAGATTAATTTCCCTTATAGAAAGTCTTGATGGCCTCTTTGGACCTGTCCATGCCCTCACAAATATATCCCATTGCAGGTTTCTCTCCATCCATCAATCTCAAGACTTTCACAAGGGGCTTAGTAAAACTGACAATCTCAGTGACTTTGTCCCACAAACTATCACCAAAGGCAGATGCTTTCACAGACAATGCTTTTGGTTTTGTGCTATCTTTCCAAAATACCCATTGTTGGCTACAAAACATTCTTCTCAAAGCTTGGTACTCATACAAAAGGCTTTGGAGGGAAAGAAAGTTTGTAGCAAACCGTGTGGCCGCTGGGTGACTAAGCTCACCTTGTGTGAATTCCCTCATAAGGTTCAACACCCAAGTATGATTTTAAATATACTTGGTAATTTGCTTGCATTCTTGCACAACATCTTGCACCCACTCCAACTTCTTAATGTCTTCTAGCATCAAGTCTATGCAATGCGCAGCGCATGGAGTCCAAAAAGTGGTGGGATATTTGGCACAAAGCAACCTTCCAGCTGCCACATAATTTGCTGCATTGTCGTGATTACTTGGACAACATTTGTAACCCCAATCTCCTCCACCACATCAACCAACAATGAAAAAATCAAATGTGCATCTTTTACATTTGTAGATGCATCAATGGATTTTAGGAACATGGTTCCCTCAGAGCAAGCTACAACAAAATTTATTATTGTTCTACCCCTCTAATCTGTCCACCCATCAGACATAATTGTACAACTTGTAAATTTCCATGAGCTTTTAATGCTTTCCAATTGTCCCTTGACACATTCAATCTCCTCATCTAGCTCTTTCCCCCTAAGTGCCTTATAAGATGGGGATTTGTATCCAGGGCCAACACTTGCAATGCTATCCACCATGGGTTGATAAAAACAAGACTTTGCATAGTTGAATGAAAGACTATTATGGTAGCAAAACCTCCTCACTGCCATATTTGCCTCCTTCCTCTTCTTTTCATTAAAACTATCCAAGGTTTGTTGAGATATTGGAGTTGTACGAGGACTGAAGAAATAAGAGGTTATACACCTGTTTGCCACAACACTTGAAGAAGAGTTACCAATACCTGGACTTTGAAACTATGTTTCACTCTGAGATGAAGATCTACCTATACCAACAATCTCATCCTTCCTTCTTGCCCTCTTAGAACTTTTTTCTTTAATGGATTCCAAAGTAGCTGCCATTTTAGTAGTGACTTCATCAGGGCAACTTTGACAACATCCCACACCATTCCCAGGAATTTTGGCTAGGTGGTATTTCAGCGTGTTTATGCTTGCATGCATTGTGGCATTGCAATAATTGCACTTGATATGGTGGTCATGACCGACAATGATTCGTTGACCATGTGCCCATGCTAGATCATGAGACTTTCTAGAACCTTTTTGTGTCATGGTGACAAAATCTGGAAGAATATATATAATATATATATATATTTTTTTAAATTTGCAATTTTTTTGTCCCTCTGTGGCTGAGAAACTCAGCCATAGGGCTTGCGGGTTGAGGAGGCACCATGTGGTTGAGTTTCTCAGCCATAGGTGGCCCCCCAAAAAAGTAAAAATAAAATTGAATACAAAAAAATTACATGGAAAACATTCAAACAAGGTTCATGAAGCCTACCTGAAGCTGAGTTTGATTCGATGAAGCCTCCTTTAGCCTCCTCCAAGAGCTCCTTCACTGTGCAATGGAGTCACTCAACACTCATACAAATTAGCCAAACACTCAAATGACAAGTGAATGACAAATGGAAGGGAGAAAGGTGCTTATAAAGCATTTTGTTCCGTCCAATTTCCCTTTCACTCCACCTCATTTCCAAAAAAAAAAAAAAAAATTCAAAAATCCAAAGATTTTGTGCCTTTTGAGGCTCGACGGGTCCTATACGGGTCTAATATGGGTCGTATAGTATACCCGCAGGTCTTATATGGTTACACGGGTTCTATGATAAACCCGCCGAGTCCGGGCCCGGTATTGAAGGGATTCGACCACCCTTGAAGTCTATATATAAGCAAGCATTCGACCTATTATGGCATCCAAGGAATAACAAGTTCGATCTAAAATAAAATAGCAAAGAAGATAAACAAAGGTCTACGAGAAACAAGGAGACAAAATAAGAAGCCAAAATCTGAAGTTTATATCTCTCTCTCTCACATGTGTGAGTATTGGTTAGGATTATTGCAGCTATGATAAAAGCCAAGCTCAGGAGGATTGGATATGCAATTCACAAGGAGAAAAATAAGTGCAAATTCATAGAAGAGAAAGCCTAATCTCTAGCGAAGGAAGGAGGAGCCTCAAGCCAAAGAAAGAAGGTCTGAAATCTGCCATTTTCTGTCACACGTGCGAGAAGTCTGAAGAATTGCAGGGCCAAAGGTGCAGGACTAAAATAGCAGGCCAAAATTTCAGAAGTTGCAAAGAGCTAAATTGCAAAAGGCCGAGTTGGAGGGTTGACTTGAGTTGACTTTTTTGGAAGATTTTTGTCTTGTCTTGAAGGAAGATTCTTAAGGGCTGACTTGGTGGATAAGAGGTCTTTGTCTTGGTGAAAGGGTCTTGGTTGTCTCATTTGATTTGGTTCTAAAATAAGAGGAGAATTTTTGGGTTTTCCCTTAGAAGAGGGGTTTTGCCCTGGCTGAGAGCCTGTATCCCGTGTCCTTGTTGTGTTATTATTCATGCATTTATGTTTTGGTAGTTGCTTGGTGATAAGAAGATAAAAGAAGACATAAAAGAAGTTAATAAGATCACAAAGAAATCACGAGTAATTATCAAAAGAAGAAAATCTTTTTGCCTTTCTGATTTTCTAACAGGTGGCTATGCATGGATCAAAGAGAGCTGCAAAGGTTTTAACTTTTAAGGGTCTAAATATGTGGAGAGGAGGCTCCAGCAAGGGGCCGAGTTCCCTTATATAGTCAGTTGAGCCAACAAGAGAAGGGCCGAGTTCCCTTATATAGTCAGTTGAGCCAACAAGAGAAGGGCCGAGTCCTAACTGAGGCAGGGCGAGGGTGTATAGGCTTCAAATCTAAGAATTGGAGGGCTGCAGATGGACAGATCTGTAAGTTGAGTGATAGATCAAATAACCGAGGGTTTAGACAGACCTGGTAAGTTCCATAATAACCTAGATCTGTGGGCCGCAGAAGGTTTGTAGCAAGACTGAAGTTTGCTAGTGATACTGGAGGCTGGCCGACAGTCTAGGGTGGTTTGGTAAGGGCCATGGAGGACTGATAAAGGCAGATCGAGGCCAAAGTGAAGGTGAGGAGATGTGGATTTGTTGACTGAAGGACTACTGAGCAAGAGGGTTTAACACTGGTTTATATACATCGAAGTTTGTTTCGTAAAGGAGTTCTGAACAACAAGGTGATTGCAGAGGGACTAGTTGCAAAGGACTGTAAACAATCTAAGGATCTTGAGCTGAAAAACTAGCTTAGGTATGCACTTGTTTTATTGGGAAGATTTAAGATCTAGAGGATCAGATCTTAGGCCCCGTACTTTCAATCAAAGGACAAACGATATATTATTTTTGTATCAGAGATTTGAAGGGCCATGATCCCTGGTGTGGGAGCCCTAGTGTTTTCTTGTTAATGGATCAATAAGAGCACTGATTTGGGCCAATTTTCTTGTGTACTATTATTGATTTCTTTGTTGTTTGATTTCATTGTGCTAAGTTGCTAGTTAAGTGTTCCTAGTGTGTTAATGTACTAGATCAGTGATAAACCAGATCTAGGGCCTATGAAAAAGTAACATGGAATCAAAGCTACTTTGAAGGCAGTTGGATCAAAGTGTGCACAGGAAGCAGCCAACTCAAGAGGGAGCTGGTTGACATGTAGTTGAAGGACAAACTGCATGTGAAAGATGATTTCTAGCTTCAGGCACGAGGATCGGTTGGATGGCTTGTCCAACTATTGTTCGTGGAAAGAAAGGATCAAGCTAGTGTTGATTGTGAACGAAATCTAGGAATTTGTTGAAAAAAGCATTCCCAAACCAATAGATCCAGTTGATTTGGCAAAGCATGAGAAGTTTGATGCGAATGCCAAGTTGATCACCCTTGAAGGAGTCAAGGATCACTTAATACCTCATCTTTCAGGGAAGCCCACAGCATATGAGATGTGGAAGGCTCTTCAAGACTTGTTCCAGAATAAGAACGAGAATCGAAAGATGGTATTGAGAGAGAAGCTCAAGGAAACCAAGATGACAGAGGGAGAAGGTATGACTTCATATCTCATAAGAATTCAACTAGTTTGTGATGAGTTGAGTGCCATTGATTATGATGTGCTGGAACCTGAGTTAGCAAGGATTGCCTTGAACGACTTCTCAGATTAATGGAAGCCATTTATCAAAGGTATAGTCTCCCGAGAGAAGCTTCTTGATTGGAATAGTTTATGGGATGACTTCATCCAAAAGGAAATCTGGGACAAGGACCTTCAACATAAGAAGAATACCAATGGCGAGAATGTTGCTCTCGCTAGTAAGCTGAGGAAGGGCAAAGGAAAAATCGATGGCAAGAAGAAGAAAAACATAAGTAAGGTGAAGTGTTTCATGTTGGAAAGTGTAACTATGTTCGATCTTCAATAATGTACTTGAGTGATTATCTAATGTACTTGTCAAAAGAATAAAGAAAATAATTATTATTATTATTGTGACTTATTAAAGCATGGGTTTCATGCTTGGGTCACCATGCTTTAGGTCAAAGTCCCCATTGAGGACTTCTAGGATTTATTCTGAGTCTATAGAGTTATTGTACATTTACAGAGACTCTTCTTGGGCTTTTGAATCATGTAAAAATGTTACATATTGAGTCAAATATGAATTATGTAACCTCCACACCATGTTGGCCTAAGAGAAGATCAAATTAGCCTAAGGACCCTATTTGACCCCACAAGGAGCCTATACAAGGAAGTTCATCGAATTCATTTGGAGCATCATTCTCTCATCAAGTTCGAATTCCCTTGTAGCTGGGAAGAAGTGTGAAAATCTCTTGTTGCTGGGCAGAAATATGAAGTTCTCTTGTAGCTGGGAAAAGGTGCGAAGTCTGTTTCTAGGATGCCGAAGTGAATGCGAGTTTGGGGAAGTCTAAGGAGACAAGGAAAATCGAAATTTTGGTGTCTCTCTCTCTCGGCTTCTTGTCCTGGATTGGGAGATTGAAGTCTTCCAAGTTTCCCTGTTGCTGGACACTGTTAGTTGCCGTAAGTTATTGCATAGTCGAAGTTGTTGGGAAAAGGTTAAAATTCTGCGAGGCTGACTTGGTGTGGAGGGAAGGTCTGGTCTTGGTCTAGGGTGAAGAGTCTCAAAGAATACTATTAAAAGGAAGAATTATCTTGACTAGGTTTTCCCCTTGAGGGGGTTTTGCCCTGGCATGTGCCTACATCTGGTGTCTATTATTTTATGTGTTGCTGCTTTTGGTAATTGCTTGATGAACTAAAGAAAGAAGATATAAAGAATTGTAATAATAAGAAACACCACAAGTAATTATCAAGAATAAGAAAATCTTTACTGCCTTTTTGATTTTCTAACATTTCACCTGTGGTGAGCTTGGTCACTATGCAAGTAAGTGCCCACGCAAGATGAAAGGAGTGAATGAGAAGAAGGAAATGAGCATGGTTGTTGTTGAACAAATTATTTCACGAGAAGGTTTAATGAGGACTTTGCTATATTTCATTTCTCTAAGAGCACCATTGATGAGGGTGCATGGTTCATCGACGTCGGAGCATTGAGGTAAATAATTGGTTCGAGAGAAGTGGTTGAGAGCCTAATAGAATGGGAGCCTGACCTACACGTAAAGATTGATGATAGGAGTCAAAAGACAGTTAAAGGGGCAGGGGCTATACCATTAAGGATAGAGTTAGGAGGGTTGCTACGAGTTCAGAATGTACTTTGGGTACCAGAGCTCAAATGCAACATGTTGTCTATCTTAGCTATTGAGGCTAAGGGGTTTGAGATCGTGTTCTAGGATGGAAAAGTGATCATCAGGTCCAGGGGCTCTAACTCCAGTACAAGAGCGATACTTGGAGTTAGAGAGAGTAGGTTGTGTTGAAATATGTAACTAGGTTTGGTCTTCATAAATATGAAATGTACTCTTGGTTCTTGTGTAATGTAAAAAGAAAGAAAAAATATTATTGTTATTTTTGTAGCATGGGTTTCATGCTCAAGGTTATTTTATTTAGAGGTCAAGCACCCATTGAGTGCTTCTAGGGTTTGTCATAGAGTTAAGAAGTCAATAGAATCATTGTCGTATGAAAAAGTCCCCATTGGGCATATTGTAACATGTCAAAAGAATTATTTTTGTATTTAAAGTGTCAAAATACCCCTCCAAGACCAAGTCGGCCTCATTAGGGCATGTCATCCTCCTTGGAAGCCTATATTTAGGAGAGAACTTGACCTCTTATGGACACTCACTCACTCCACATCATCCAAGCGAAGAAGAGGTAGAAGAAAGGCAAGTGAAGAAGGATAGAAGGACGAAGGAAGAAGTTTGTGGGTTAATTCTCTCTCCGTCTCTCACACGTGCAAAGATAAGGCTAGGGTTTTGTAGCTGCAAGATCGAAGTTGTCAAGTTGCAGAAAGAATGTCAAGGAAAGGACTTTTAGGTCACCTTCTAGGCTCTAGCCCTAGAAGGAGAAGCAACCCAAGCAAAGGAGCAAGGAAGCCCTAAATTCGCTCACACGTGTGGAAGTAGTAACTGTTGCAGGCACCCGAAATTTCAGACCTGCAGTGGAGGCCGAAATTCTGTAGCTGGGGATCTAAATTGTGTAGTTGGAAGAGATTTGAATGGTTTTTGACTTCGATAAAAGAAGCACATCATCAAGAAGGTCTGGCTTGGTCTTGGAAGGGTATTGGTCTTGGTCTAGAGGTCTTGGAATTCATCATTTGAAGAATCTATAAGAAGAGAAGAGATTTGTGGGTTTTCCTCTCAAGTGGAGAGGTTATGGCCCTGGCTTGTAGCGTACGTCCTGTGTTCTTGTGTACTATTGATTTTCATGTTTTTGGTTGCTGTTCGATGATAAGAACAACATAATAATAAGTGAAGAAGCTAATAATCAAGAAAAAGTAAAAATACGTTACAAGTAGCTATCAAGTATAAGAGAAATCATCCTAATCGTAGCCCTCTAGATTTCTCAACATGGTATTAGAGCTAAGGTTGACAAAGGGCATGATGAAGATTACTACGTCTTTGAAGAAGTCATTGAAGTAGTTTTCTATGATTGCAAGTCATCTCAAGAAAGGCATCAAAGCATTTTGGGATCTCCTATTGTCTATCAAGAATCATATGACCAAGGCTTCTACCACAAGGGACAAAGGGTTATTCTTAGCACTTTCAGGTACGTTTGAAGATGAAAATATTTGGGAATTGACGATGGAGCATCCAGACATATGACAGGTGAGCACAAACAACTAAAGACCCTATCAAGAGGAAAACCTTCCTACTTTGTTGAACTTGGTGATAAGAAGAGCTATCCTGTAAGAGGAATTGGATCAATCTCGTTGGAGCTGGAAAATGGAGGAAACAGACATCTCAACAACATTCTATTCATACTAGGTTTGCAAAATAAATTACTTTCTATTTCATCCTAGAAGATAAGGGAGATAGAGTCGCTTTTATAGATGGAAAAGTTATGGTATGGGATAAAATCTCTAGCATAAAAAATGCAAAAATCATTGGTATTTGTGAAGGAAGACTCTACAGGTTACTAACACCTCTCTCTCAAGTCTTGGTTCATATTGAAGTCAGCCCATGTGAGCTTTGGCATAGAAGGTTTGGACACCTTCATTGCAACATCTTACCAACTATAAAAACAATGGTGAATGGTGTTGTCACTCACTGCCAAATGTGTTTTTAGTTGTCCAAAGTGAAAAAGAGCAGTAAAGTTTGAAGCCATCTTCCAAGCCACAAAAGATTTCAAAGCTAAATTGGTCCCTCTCCATTGGATAGTGCTCAAAATAAGCTTTTCGACGATATATGGAACTCCTCAAATGGACCCTAGAATCAAAAGATATGGCCTATTGAAGTTCGAAGGTTTCATTGCCTTTGAAATAAAGGAGGAGCTTATCAGAGGTCCGAGAGCATATCGCATATCGGAGGTCCCTGGCAGTAATGAGGCAAGCGGAGCAAAGAGAAAACCAGCGATCAACTATCATCGATATTGGAGATCGGAGGTTCTAGCAATCTTGCATATCGACGATCGCCAATGTCAGAGGTCCAGGGTAGAGTATATATCAACGATCACCAATTGCCGATATCAGCGAGGTCATAGTAAACTTGCGATGGAGTGATCGCCGATATCACAAATCTCATATTAGAAAGGTCCAGGGCTTCGCACATCGGCGATCGCTGAATTGGCGCGCCGACAGGGTAACAACTCTAAAAATGTTGCGAAATGGAAAAGTTCCGATATAGTGTAAAATCCCCAAGAGGGCCGAAAACATTTTAACAAAGGATTTTAGTGAAAAGCCAAGTATTGGTGGGCCTTTTCTCTCTCCTCCAGGGGGCCATGTGGTGGAATATTATTGGTTCCAATGGGGCCATGTGGCAGTTGACGTCATCATGACATGGTAGTATGGAGGACACGTGGCATGTTGATCTGACATTTTCAGGGGTCCTATGGGGGCATATCCGAGTGACACATGTCACCATTCACAAGGTGACACGTGGCAGAGGATGATGTCATGTCGGAGATCACAAATCGACGTTTACAGGTTGAGGCATGTTATTACATCAAGGTTAAAACCCCGATTGCGATCCGCCGAGAAAGGGGCTTCGATAAGGGGCTTGGCACGTTGTCACATAAAGAGCTAAAAGAACCAGGGGCTAAGCACAACAGGCGACCCTGCATATTGGCAGTCGCAAGTATCAAAGGGTACAAACAGAGACGATATTTTGAAATTACCGATTGCGATATCCCGGGTGGGCCCAATCGGCGTTCGACAGTCGCAAGCAATAGAGGGCGCAGACTCTCCCTTATCCTTTTTCCAAGTAGGCCAGACCATCGCACATCAGAGATTGCAATGTTGGGGAGGAGGCACTGAAGGCAAGCATCATAAATCATCGATACGTGGGATTCTGTTTAACAAAGGGACAAGCCTCACAGATGCGAGCCCAAAGGTCGTAGCACCCAAGGACTAAAAGCCTGGTCATAACCCCTGGTCACATGAAGCAAAAGGGGCTAAAGTGGATCGGAATGTCTCGTCCCGTAAGGACCTTTAATGGGAAATCCTGATGCGATAACTCTGTGATAAAATAATGCAAAACTTTAAAGGCATGATGGGCTGGCAGCACAGAGGCATTTAAGAAAGGAGATGCAACATTCAAAATCGACATGGGCTGATCCAGTAAGGCCCCTTGTGACATGGAACTAGTGTCGACACTGACAGAGTAAATGAAGACATGGAAGCTAGGGAGGACTTGATGATCCAGCATGGTGCTCCATGCAAAGGGAAGACACAGTACCTCCCAAGCGACCTCTACTTTTGTACTGTGGCATTAAACTAATAGTTGATCGCTCCCAGTTCTGGAGAATGAATGATTCGAGCAGTGAAGGCAGAAGCGACAATACTCAGCTAGGTGGCACAGAAGGCCGGACTGTGGGCAAGCAAAAACCTGAGCAAAGGCAATCCCAGGGATGGCCGTGGAGAGATTTTGTTGGTGTTTCCATCTAATTGTTGACTTGTTTTGTAATCATGTAATGTGTCGACCATTTAATGAAGCAATTAATCTTTTGTAGTCATTTTTGGGTTACGAAGCCATCCCAGGCCGAGACAACTAGTCGATTTGATAGCTGAGGCTCGGCTAAAGATATTTTGTTGTAATTACTATTCAATGCTCCCCTCTCTCGATAAATACTGGGAAGCAACACTTCACAACGGTTAAAAATCCTAAAGAGAAAACTACATGTTATTTTGAAGACTGTATGACTTTATGATATGCGTCTTTCAGAATATTAAGGAAATGGTGGTGATTCCTCCTTCGAGTACTACAATATGTTACCCCCTGTTTAAATTCCATTATGTTCACGTTTCTTCTCTGATTTCAGGTATTCGTTGCTGGTAGAAATGTTTCATATGTTCTTACAGAATCATTTGTATTGACTTGTTAATGCATGTGCCAATATGGATCTTTGAGATTATACCTTTAAAGTTACGCTCCATGAATCATCACACACAACCCTCTTTCATCCATTATGTCTACGTGTAACTCAGATAAGTGTAGAATTCTTGAGGCTTCAAGCTCTATGTGATGAGTGTAGAATTCTTGACGCTTCAAGCTCTATGTGATGAGTTATTCTATCTCCTTATCTTCTCTCATTGCTCTGCCAAAGCTTATTAAACTGTAGGTCCTTGAACTACTCACCCCCCACTAGTTTATACATATATTTCAGTGAGTTGTATATGTGAAGTAGTACCAGAAATACATAGCTTATGCCTTTAGATGAATGAACCAACCCATGCTATTTAATATGTATATGAAGACATGTACAAAAATATATGTGATGTCTCCAACTTCTTGAGAATCATATGAGACACACAAAATCTGGATGTTCCAGGCACTGGTATTGTAAGCAATCCGAGGCTGTCTCTGGGAGCGACAACAAATGGCATCCTTGAACTTAAGGAGGATCATGGAGGAGTTTGCAAGGGATGTGCATTAGGTAAAAATGTTAAGAAACCATTTGGAAGCAATGCTTCAAGATCAAAAGAAATTCTGGATGACATTCACTTCGATGTCTGTGGTCCTATGTCTACAAAGTCTCTTGGAGGTCATCTATACTATGTAACTTTCATTGATGACCACTCAATTAAAACTTGGATCTATTTGTTGAAGTCCAAGGATGAAGTATTCGAAAAATTTCAAGAATTCAAAGATGAAGTAGAAAATCTTACAAAAAGAAGGATAAAAATACTGAGATCTGACAATGGAGGAGAATACATGTCAAAGGAGTTCATAGCTTTTCTATAAGGAAGCTGGAATTAAGAGGGAGTTGATAGTTCCTTATAATCTAGAGCAAAATGGAGTAGCTAAACGAAAGAATTGCTTGATTGAAGAAAGTGTTAGAGCTATGCTACATGATCAAGACTTTCCTAAATTTTCGTGGGGTGAAGCATCCAAAACCGCTGTTTACATTCAAAATCGAAGTCCTCACAGATCACTAGTCAACATGACTCCTAAAGAAGCATTCACTGAGAAGAAACCATGTGTAGACCATCTCCGGATATTTGGTTGTCCTATCCACATCCACATTCCAAAAGATGAAGGAAGAAGTCGGATCCTACAAGCATGAAAGGCATATTTGTTGGCTATAGTAACACTTCAAAGGCATATGGGATCTACATAAAGAAATGGCACCGAATCGAAGTAAGCCGAGATGTGATCTTTGATGAAAGTGTTGCATATAAGAAATCTAAAGATCTCCTGATTGACTTTGATGATGAAGAACTACTGATATTTGAAGAATGTTCCAGGGAGGAAGAGGATTCCAATAATGAAGAAGGTCCCAATGAACCTGTGCAACAAGTCATCATTCCTGAAAATAGAAAGGCCTAATTGGTTGAAGTCTACTCTTCAAGATGCAGAAGGACATGGAGCAACCAAGGGTATGTTTAGGGAAAGTAAAAAGCTTAAAAGATATTCAAGGTATGCATCCTATATGACAAAGTTGATTGAAGCAGAACCATCCACCTTTGAAGATGTTGTCAATCATCAAGAATTGAAAGATGTTATGAATGAAGAATATCAATCAATTATGAAGAATGGAGTTTGGGAAATCGTTCCTAGGCCTTAAGCAAGCTCCAAGGGCTTGGTATGAAAGGATGGACACATATCTACAAAGATTGGGCTTCTCGAAGAGTTCTACTGATCCAAATTTCTATACCAAGGTAGTGAAGGATGAACCCGTAATCATTTTTCTATATATGTATGATCTTCTCATAACAAGTGTGGAAGGTTGTATTGAAGAGTGCAAGAAGCAATTGGCAACAGAATTTGATATGAAGGATCTAGGGTTGATGCACTATTACTTGGGGTTAGAACTTTGGCAAGGACTTGGTGAGATATACCTAGGTCAAGGAAAAGATGTGATTAAGATGTTCCAGAGGTTTGGCATGATGGATTGCAAACCTATGACAACCCCCATGATCACAAATTTAAAGAGGCTAAGAAGTTCTGATTCTAGCCTTGTGGACCCTACAAGGTATAGACAATTGGTTGGCTCTCTTATGTATTTGGTGAATGCTGACTAAACATTTGTTTTGCAGTGAATATTCTCGGTCAGTTTCAAAATAGAGCCCAAGTATGACCATTGGATAGTAGCTAAGCATATACTGAGCTATCTGCGAGGATCAATCCATTACTGCCTAAAGTATGATTGAAAGAATGATGTCCAATTGATTGGATATACAGATTTTGATTGGGGAGGCAGTGAGATAGATGGAAGAAGCACTACTGGAGGATGTTTTAGTTTGGGATCCTCTATTATATCATGGATGAGTAGAAAGCAAGAGTCAATTGCTTTGAGTAGCACTGAAGCTGAATACATTGCATCATGTGAAGTAAGCAGAGAAGCTGTCTGGTTAAGGAAGTTGTTGTCCGACCTGTTTCAAGGACCGATGGACCCTACGGTTATACACTATGATAACACTTGCACAAGGTTGTCTGAGGAACAAGTGTTCCATGGAAAGACAAAGCTCATAAATAACAAGTATCATTACATAAGAAATCTAGTGCAAGATGGAGTGGTGCAACTACAATATATCTCCACCGATGAGCAGGTATTGACATTTTGACAAAATCTCTTACTAATAAGAAGCTTGTGTATTTGAGAGACAAGCTTGGATTGGTTGATATCTCCTCCCTAGTTGAGAGGGAGAGATAGACACACCGTTCTTGTTTTCACTTTGTGAAGAAAGAATGGAGGATTGGGTAAGTATTTGGTTTTCATACTCTTTGACGATGAGGTAGGGCATCCAATAGGTAAGAGTAGTCAAAGAGGAAAGTCCTTGAGGATGTGTTATTCCGAGACAGGAATTGTCCTAAAAGGACATACTCGCGATAACAATAAAAAATCGCGAGTTTTTCAAAATGCTGATATTATCGCCCGATTACTACGCGTTTTTTTGTTTTTTTTTTACCAGAAAATCGGTGAAAAAATCGCGTTAACTTCAAAAAATTGCAAATTTTGAAGTTATCACGATTCGATAGGAAGTTATCGTGGGGGTGGCAGACAATGCGTTTTTAAAAGGGAAAACACGATTTTTTTGTCATTTTGAACATACAGCGACATGGATTGAGAGTTGAGGAGGAGAAGAACCCTGGAAGGCGTCTACTAGGGCAGAGGAGGAGGAAGCTTGGAGATTTTAGCATCCCAAGCAACAGAACTTCGTCTTTAGATCAAATTTCTCCAACAAATCGTGGTTTCTAGGTATGGGCACCAAATTTGGCCATTTTGTTTTGGTTTTTTCTTGTTTTTTGCTTCCGTTTCTATAACCCATTATTTATCGAAGATTTTTGAGTGGATTTGATGGTGTTTTTTTTTTCATTTTTGTTGCATAGAGTGGAGAGAGTTCATTTTGGATTGAGTTGAGGTTTTTTTGGTTTGTTAAATTGTTAAAAATTCAATGTATTGTGTCCACTGTCATGTATGTAATTTTTTTTAATTTTTGTAACTTGCAATTCTTATTGTGCCATAGTTTCAACTTCAAAGTTCAAACTTCATCTTACATTAAAACTCAAGAGTTCAACCAAGTTATAAACATGCCAAGAAAATTGGACTCTCTGTGGGAATTTGGTGAACCTGATGGAGGGTTTGATAGATTGAATTTGTCTTGCAAGTTGTGTGGGCAACATATATCAAGGGGGTTTATAGATTGAAGTATCACCTTGCACAAATCCCTGGACATGATATAAGGCCTTGCGAAAATACAAATGCGGAAATCATCCGAAAAGCCATGAGATCATTGGAAGAATCAGAGCAAGAGAGAGTGGCCAAAGTAGAAGTGAAGAAGCAACTAGCAAGGAGGGTGTTAGGCTCAAGTTAATATGGAAGTGGCACTGGTTCTACTTCAGCATCAATGTCTACAACCAACCCTGTAGCTTCCTCATCATTTTTTGTTCCTAGAACCACGGCTGGTTCACAACCATCTATCACTTCAATGCTTAAAAAAAGGAGAAAGAACAAGCTAACAAGTTGTTGGGCAAGTTTCTCCTTTAGAGTGATATTCCTTTCAGCGTTGCAAGGAATAATCCATTTTTCCAGCCTGCTGTTGATGCTATTGCAACTGTTGGCCTAGGATACAAAATCCCTTCTTATGATGACTTTAGAGGCTGCATTCTTCAAGATGAAAAGGTTGACTGCACCAAAAGATTGGAGGAGTTTAGGGCATCATGGGCACAAACAGGATGCATTGTGATGTTAGATGGTTGGACCGACCAAAAGGGGAGAACCCTTATAAACTTCTTGGTTAGTTGTCCCAAGGGGAAAATGTTTATGAAATCTGTTGATGTGTCTTCACATATCAAAGATGCAAAAAATTTATGTGATTTGTTGGATGTGTTTATTTTGGAGGTGGGTGCAGAACATGTTGTTCAAGTCATAATGGACAATGCTGCAAATTATGTTGCTGCTGGCAAGATGCTTATGGAGAGGCATCCTACTTTATTTTGGATACCTTGTGCTGCACATTGTATTGATTTGATGTTGGAGGGCATAGGAAAATTTTCCTTTGTCAAAGATATTGTAGATTCATAAAAAAACATTACAAAATTTATATATAATCATACATCTGTGCTTAGCTTGATGAGAAAATTCACCAACAACAAGGAGTTGGTGCACCCCGCGATTACATGGTTTGCCACCAGTTTCATATCTCTTCAGTCCCTCTTGAATTCTATGTGGGATGTGAAGAGAATTTTTTTTTTTAATTTTTTAATTTTTAATTTTAATTTATTTTTATTTTTATTTTTTATTTTTTTATTTTTATTTTTTATTTATTTATTTTATTTATTTTTATTTTATTTTATATATATATATATATATTTTAAATTCAGATTAGTGGCTTGATTTGACAGTGAGCCCGCAAACCAGAGGGAAAGGCCGTATGCAGATTAGTTTCATACGAGGAAGACTTCTGGGCGGGAGTGCAGGAGGTGTGCACCGTTACTGAACCTTTGGTAAAGGTTCTTCGATTAGTTGATGGTGAGAAGCCCGCAATGGGCTATTTGTATGAGGCCATGGACAGGGCCAAAGAATCCATTCGAGCCTACTATGATGATAAGGGAGATGAGGGTTTTCAGAAACAACTCCTCCTATGGAAAGTGATTGATGAACGATGGAACAACACACTCCATCGTCCCATTCATGCTGCAGGGATCTACCTGAACCCCACATTTTCTTATCCATGTGGGTTCATATTTGATGCTGAGATCATGGATGGATTCTTAACCTGTGTTCAGAGGATGGTGCGATCTCCAGCAGAATGTGCATAAATTTCCAAAGAAATGGAGATATACAGGATGAAAGGTGGCACATTTGGCTTTGAGATGGCTGTGACTGATAGGACAACTAAAATGCCAGGTTTTTTTTAGTTTGTTTCAAATTTCATTGTCTCTTCAAGTTCATAACTTCATACTTTGCTTCAACTTTCAAATTTCATTTTTTTTCTTATGTTTATTTTATTTGTAATTTTGATGTAAATGCATGGTAGAGAATCTATGGTGCCAGAGTACCCCATCTACAAAAGCTTTCCATTTGAATCCTCAGCGAAACATGTAGCTCCTTAAGATGCGAGCGCAACTAGAGTGTATTTGAAAAAATACACAACAAGAAGCGCAACAGGCTAAACTTAAAACTTAAAATATTGCAAATTTCCAATTAATTTTTTGAATTCATTAAACAATATTTTTTTTTGTAATTATTATTTTATGATCTTTGCACAGGTTGGAGTCCCATTGATTTAATGACATGGTCTATGTCTACTACAATCCTTGATTGTGGGTGAGGCAACTTGAGAGGATACCTGATATGGAGGCCATCTCATTGGATGCGATTGACACCATTGCTGCATGGAGGGTTGAGGCCGAGAGGCGTCTCATGGAGTCTGCCGATAATTGGTTAGAGCAAGAGGTAGTGGAAGGCGTAGAGGGGGAGGAGGAGGAGGAGCAACAGGAGGAGTTGACACCACCTACCCGGGCTACCCCTGCCACCAGTAGAGGACGTGGTCTACCTCCTCTAGCTCCTACTTCTTCAGAGGGAAAGCTATTGCATTTTCTTGGAAGAGGGGCAGAGGAAATCAATAGTATTAAACTTTAGTTATTTGGTTCGTTTCATTGTATATGACATTATGACCTCATGATATGAGATACATTATTATATTTTTTGTTGATATTTTGAGGTTGAGTTGGGACTTAGGAGTCAGGACTTACTATTCAGGACATGATTCACTGTTATGTCTGATGTAGCACTAGAAATGATATTATCATATTACACATCTTATATATTAGTTCTTTTATCATATTTATGTGTCAATGTAAATATTTTATATTGTAAATGATTTAGATATAAAAAAATTGAAAAAAAAAAGAATATTTTTGTATTTTACTATTTTTTCCTGATTATTTCCCTTGCCGATATTATTCCGATAACAATTTTCGCAACATTGGCCTCGAGAGACAATGATGATGGTGTCTATCAATCATTTGTCTCGCCAACATTGTGCTCTGATCTTGTGGTGAGATAGAGTTGTTAGTTAAGGCCTTGCTATGCAACAACACTGGTTGGTATGATGAGATGCAATGAGATAAGCTGAAATAATAGCTTATGAGTTGGCTTACCAATCCGATAATTCTTATGAGATCTCTTCCGTATGAGAATGTCCATGTACCATTATGAATACCTCCCTAGTTAAGAGGGAGTGTTAAAATATGTAACTAGGTTTGGTCTTCATAAATATGAAATGTACTCTTGATTCTTGTATATTGTAAAAAAAAGAAAAAATATTACTGTTATTTTTGTAGCATGGGTTTCATGCTCAAGGTTATTTTATTTAGAGGTCAAGCACCCATTGAGTGCTTCTAGGGTTGGTCATAGAGTCATTGTCATATGAAGAAGACCCCATTGGGCATATTGTAACATCTCAACAAACATTTCCATCACCACAAATTAAGAGAAGCCATAAAAATTGATAAGAGAATTAGTACTCTTAATAGGGACGATCGATGGAAGATTAGTAGTTCGTGGGTCCCTTCCCTTTATTCCTAAGCCCTTGAGTTTTTCTCCCCTTCTTTGTTTCCTTCTCTTGTCCTAGTTTGTGTTTGTATTTGTATTTGTCTTTGGTCTCCTTTCCTTTATATACATTTTGATATTTTTTGTTTATATTGTGAATTTTGTTTTAATTAATTTATTAATATTATTAGATATTTTGATTTTCTCTTTCTTAATAGATAAAGTTTTTAATCATACAATTATTAATATTAATATAATTTTAATATATAGAGGGATAGATAAGTTGATACTTATTATATTATATGATAAAATATTAATAATTGTCAAAGTCATATAAGAATTTTGAAGAAAAAAAATATAGATTAAATTTATAAATAACTATTTAAATAATTTGCTTATTTTAATTATTTATTTGGATCACTTAACGTTTATTTTTATTTTTATATTATTTTTATTTTTACTGTTAAATATTTACCATTGCATCTTTGATATAAATTAGTGATTTGTTGATCTTGCTTGCCAACCATGCCCTGATGATGAACCTCGATAGGGTTCGAAATGCGTTGACCCTAAGATTTCTATGTGATTTCTCCGGAAGATCTTTGCTTAAATCATGAATCGCCGAAGCATCCAATTTGAAATTATTTTTGTATTTAAAGTGTCAAAATACCCCTCCAAGACGAGGTCACCCTGATAGGTAAGAAGTAGGCTTCATTAGCGCAGGTCGTCCTCCTTGGAAGCTTATATATAGGAGAGAACTCGACCTCCTATGGACACTCACTCACTCCTCATCATCTAAGCGAAGAGGTAGAAGAAAGGCAATCGAAGAAGGATAGAAGGACGAAGGACAAAGTTTGTGGGTTAATTCTCTCTTTCTCTCTCTCGCACACGTGTGAAGATAAAGCTAGGGTTTTGCAGCTGCAGGATCGAACTTGTCAAGTTGCAGAAAGAAGGTCAAGGAAAGGACTTTGAGGTCACCTTCTAGCCCTAGAAGGAGAAGCAACCCAAGTGAAGGAGCAAGGAAGCCTTGGAAGCCCTAAATTTGCTCACACGTGTGGAAGCAGTGACTGTTGCAGGGGCTGAAAATTTCAGAACTATAGTGGAGGTTGAAATTCTATAGCTCAGGGTTGAAATTGTGTAATTAGAAGAGATTTGACTGGGTTTTGAATTAGATAGAAGAAGCACATTATTAAGAAGGTTTGGCTTGGTCTTGGAAGGGTATCGGTCTTGGTCTAGAGGTCTTGGAACTCATCATTTGAAGAATCTATATGAAGAGAAGAGTTTTGTGGCTTTTCCTCTCAAAAGGATAGGTTTTGGCCCTAGCTTGCAGCGTACATCCTGTGTTCTTGTGTACTATCGATCTTCATGTTTTTGGTAGCTGTTTGATGATAAGAACAACACAATAATAAGTGAAGAAGCTAATAATCAAGAAAAAGTAAAAATACATCACAAACAATTATCAAGTATAAGAGAAATCATCCTAATCGTAGCCCTCTAGATTTCTCTATAGGTTGTACAGGCTAAAGGGCAAGCCCATCGAACAAGGAGAGAAGAAGGTTCTTGTGACTTAGAAGGAGTTGAGTTTGAGAGGGAGTTTGCAGATTTAGAGGGAGATTCCGCAACCCGAGAAGAGCACATCGTTAGAGGGAAGAAAGGAGTCTTCTATAGTTGACAAGAAGGAACCATGGAATGGCCTAAAGGCCTATCGAGAAAAGAAGAGGCAAGAAGCTTCGAGTAGTAGGGACACTTCCAAGGAGAGTACTGTTCATGCTTCAGGTTATATTGCTATGGTAGTGGTAGATGAGGATGCATGGTGGAAAGCATTCCTATAGGAGGATCGTGTTCCTATGTGGGTAGATGATGTACTTCTGTGGAATGAAATTACTTCCCTCGCTAAGAGGGAGTGTTAACTTTTGTAGCTTGGGAGGTACTCCCATAGATCATGTGTACTTGATTTGTGAGGAGGTGACTTAAGTACCCAAGTCATGAGTTATAACATAAGTGAGTGGGAAAAGAACTCAACTTAATATTAGAAGGGAAAGTGGGTAAAACACTAAGAGGATATAGAGTTTCCTAAGAAACCCTAAAAGTGAAATATAAATAGAGGCCAATGGAGAGGCCTAAAGGCACATTGTGCAAGTGATCACTCATGAGCATTTTGTCTGAGGTAGTGTTGCAAGCTAAGTGCGAGGAGGGTCAAGCCATGTTGATAGAGCAAGGAAGGCCAAACTTGTCGGGTGAAAAGGACCGAGTCTAGTGCTGGTTCGTTGTGATAAGGAGGCCTAGATCTGGCCGCAAGAGAGGCTGATCTAGGCCCAAGTCCAAGCTGATAGGTAACTCGCAGATCCTCCAAGTATTTTATGTGATTTGGAGCAATTAGGGTCTAATCCGCAAGAGAAGGGTCGAGTTCTAGCTGAGGTAGGCAAAGGGTGTACATGCCTCATATCTGAGTATTGGAGGGCCGCAAATGGACAAATCTATAAGCTGAGTGACAGATCAGATAGCCAAGGGTCTAGACAAACTTGGTAAGTGCCATAATAACCCAAATCCATGGGCCGCAAAAGGTTTGTAGTAGGGCCGAAGTCTGCTAGTGATATTGGAGGTTGGTGAAGAGTTTAGGGTGATCTCATAAGGGCCACGAAGGACTGATAAATGTAGATCAAGGCCAGATTGAAGGTGAGCAGATGCAGATCTATTGACAGAAGGATTGCTGAGCAAGAGGGTTTAATACTGGTTTATATACAATGAAGTCTGTTTGGTAAAGGAGTTTTGATTCCTGAACAACAAGGTGATTGTAAAGGGACTGGTTGCAAAGGACTGCAAACAATCCAAGGCTTGTGAGCTGAAGGGTTAACTTGTTGGTTTTTGTAGCATTAGATTGTGTTCTAGTCTCGACAGTTGTTAGAGAGGCTAAGAAACAATAAAACTCCATAACCTAGAAAAGGTTTCAAGAAAATTCACCTAAAGATACCTTAATTAAGTTAATTAGTTAGTAATTAAATTTTTCCTAAGTCTAACTTAGCGAAATTGATTAATTAACAACAATTAATTAAGGAAGATGAGATTTCTCTAGAAACTCACTGGATTGACTAGGAAATGATCTCAACCATTGATTGTTTTAATCTTGGCTGTTGGAGTCCCACAATGGGATTAGAAGAAATCGATGGGTAGATGGAGGAATAGACTTGAGATCGATTTCCTTGGGGCAGTGCGACTTTCTAGAGAGTAGCAGCATTATGTTGGAAGAGTTCAAGCTAGAGAAGTGAAGCAGAGACATAGAGGGGCAAAGACAAGGAGTCTGGAACAGGGTTGCGGGGGAGCGGCTCCCCCCTCGAACCCGGTCTCAAAGCGCGCTCCCTAAATTTTTTTCGTTCTCTAACATTTTTTGCAAAAACATTCCAAACACAATTTTTTTCAAAGGAATAAGAATTTTTGAGTGGGGCAGCCTAATGATCAAACCTATGGCCCTAGTATTGATATGTGATTCATGGTAATGTTAGCATTGATATGTGATTCATGGTAATGTTCCAGACTCGTTGTCTCCTTTATCTTTCATTTTCATCCTTTTACATAAATTTTTAACATTGCCATAAAATGACTCGGGATGTTTGAGAGTGTTTTCAACCTCATTGGATTTCATATGGAGAAAGTAGAAGTTTAGATCTCACTCAAAATCTAGCAGACTTATCACTTTTTTAGGATTTCAAGATTGGGGGGATTGCAATGTTTCCATTGGATTTTGTCATCTACTAGGTTATGGAACTGGTATTTAATCAAGAGCATTAATCCCTCTATGTACCTTGATGTTAGTGACATTGGTTGTCAAACTCCTCTATCACGACCCTACTAAAAGTGTACCCATCACTCAAACAAAATCTTGACTTGACATGCTATGTTTTTTCTATCTTATGTTAATGCCTCATTGCCTAGAGGGTGATATTATTGACAAAGATTCCAAGACATGCAATGATTTTGATGATATGTAGGTATTTGTTGTAGCATGATTTGTTTGCATGCCAGAGGCCATCTAGATTCTGTTTGTTGATGTATTTTCGGTTCAGAAATGGATTGCACTCTATGCTATTTTGGTTATGTGCACCCTTACACGCTATATAAATCAAAACTTGTAACTTGTGGACCTGTGGTTGATGAAGATTGCAATGACTAGATGATTGATGTTATTTGGTTTAATCCATGTTATTATGCTCTTTATAACTAATTCATCATCCTACATGCTTTTGTTGACATATATGCATCAAAATATTTAAAAATATATATTATATAAAAATTCGCCCCCGATTCGCTCCCAAACCGAGAGATTTTGAAAATATCACTCCCCGCTCTCGCTCCCAAGTAACCTTGGTCTGGAAGAAGTTTTCCAGTTCCAGAGAGTCAGAAAGAGAAGGCCGACAATTTTCTCCAGGAGGCTGTGCGGAGCCTCAAGTGAGTAGTTCGATTTGGTTGGAGGGGAAGACGTTTTCAGTTCCAGAGGCCGAGAAGATTTTCTAGAGGGACGGAGAAGCATTTTCCTAGTTAGTAGCGGGTAGAAGGACTAAATTGGTAGTTGTTTCAGGCAGTGTATGTGGCAGGCAATGCCAGGGTGACACGAATTCTGCGCAAACCACTTGGACGACTAGCTTTTCAGAGGTCAGACAGTGCTTGAATTGCTTAGGGAGAGTAAAATCCCTCCAAAATTTTTGCCAGTATTTCTCTTGGATAGATTCGCCAATTTGGCGATATTATTGTACTCAAAATTTTTCTCACTGCTGCTTAATAATAAAAACTCTTAGTTGCTGCATCGGTTTCCCACATTGGGTTTTTCTTGGGACTTTTGTCCAAAAATGACGATGTTATATTTTTGTGTGTGTGCCAGTATTTTTTCAGTTTCTAGTTTATCTTCTACAATATTTTATTTTGGTGAAAATTCTAGTTGTGAATTATTCATTGTTTGCCATAATAATTAAATTGCTAATTAATTTATAGTTAGAAGAATAATTTCTAGTTGATACAATAGTTGAAAATTTCACATGGTATCAGAGCGAAATTAATTGGATAGGGAAGCTTAGAAGCGAAAGAATAAAATTCGTTGTTCAGAGAGAGCAACAGGATGAATTTTCTGGGGGCTACGTAGTGCCTAGCCAAGCAGTGTGAATTGTTGGGCAGTTTGATTTTTCAGTGTAGGGTTACAAAAAAATAAATCTTGCCAGATTGAGTGATTCCAACAGGCAGAGGGAGCACCAGTAGCTCAAATTTTCGCTAAGCAGTTTCCTTGTTTGGGCACAAAAGGATTTCGCAGCAGTTGCTAGAGCAGAATCAATGTCGGGTGGAAGAGAAAGTGCACACACAAAGGGAATTTCTCTTAGAGGGTTTCTAGTTATAGAATTTCTAATACTTAGTTGCAGCCGACAGTAGCAATAGGTAGATTCTCACTCTAGAAGGGAGTACGAATAATAGAGCTAGCGATCAAGCAGGAGAAAGAGGGAGATTTCTGTTTCAGTTCGAGATTTTGAAGAGATGGCCACAACTGGGCTTTAGAGATCAGGATAGGTTGGAAGGAGCCTTCAACTACGCCATCTGAAAGGCTAGGATGTTATTCCTTATACATGAATTTGGCGTGAAGACCTATGCAGAGAACGCTATGGAAGAACCTACTAATGCAGATCAACTGAAAGAGTACAAGAAAGAAATGGCCAAGGCGAAGTAGATGATCATGGATGGAGTCTGGGACCTTATATGTGAAAATTTCATCTATTGCAACAACTGGAAATTGTTCTCCTAACTGTATATTTAATTATGCCATTTATCTGCTATGAAAAACAATGAATAAAATCACAACTGCAATTTTCACCATAAAAAATACTGCGGAAAATAAAACGCTGAGAAATTATAGCACACAGAAGAATTGTGACACCGTTATTTTTGGACAATTGCCTCGGAAAAACCCAACTTGGGAAAACTGGTGAAATAGATGAGGGTTCTTATTACTAAGCAACAATGAAATTTTAGTACAATCTACGGATGCCCATATGGCAATCCAAACAAGAAGAAAATTTGGCCAAAATTATTTAAGGGAATTTCCCTTCTTCCACAAGCAAACCCGACAAAACTTTTCTTTAGAAAATTCATCCTTCTGGACCCTCTCCGTCAGCCTCTGTATAGTGCTTGCGCAGACCCTTAGATGTCTAATCTCGGAACTGCCTATGATGAAGTTGTTCTGCCTGTCTTTGCTAAGGAAACTGATTCTCTGGCCCTTTGGAAGACTTACCTGGCTGCTGGAAGCTGAATCAATTTTTTTCCTTCAACGAAATCGAATTGCCTTTTTGAAGCAAATACACAGTCCTCTACGTTGCCTCACTAGGAATAAATCGACCTCCTTGCTGCTGCCTCTCTGGATTTGGAAAATTTCCTTTAGATCATTGTCTTTGCCCCTCAATGTCTTTGCTTCCTCGCTGAAGCTCAAACTCTCCGGCAACTCAATGCTGCTACTCTGGAAAATCGAATTCTCCAAGTGACTCTGGTGTATTCTCCATCACCACATTGATTCCTTCTTATATCTTCCTGTTGGGACTCCAACGACCAAGACTAAATCTTAATCGATGGATCAAATCATTTCTAAATCGATCCGTGTGAGTTTCTAGAGAATTCACACTTTGACTTAATTAATTCTGATTAGTTAACTAGTTTTCCTTAGTTTAGACTTAGGAAACATTAAAAAAAATGGTAAATAACTTAATTAAGTCATCTCTAGGTCGAATTTCTAGAAGCGATTTCTGGGTTTTGGAGATCTCATGTATTTTAACCTTTCCACCAAATTCTCGTGGCTAGAACACATACGATGCTATAAAAATTAACACTCCCTCTTAGTGAGGACTGTGTTCTCTTTAGTGCTGCATATCCCACCACAAAACCCTGTCTCTGTATCACCTCCTGCAACGCTGTTGATGTCTGACCATATTGCCCACCAACCACCGCGCAACTCTGACGCTGCATCTGTGCTGCTGTTGACACTACCATACTGCTGCCAACACTGCATCTGCATTGCAACTCCCTTTCATTTGTTGCCGCTGCAACTGCAACTACTGCAACTAAGAAGCATCCAAAATACTGAATCAACTGTGTTTAGTATGATGCATCTGTCTCCTGAGTCTTTGACTGCTACTAGCCTCTACACTGTCATTGAAGATTCTGTGTTGCTGCCAACTCTGCACTGAGCCCTTGCTGCTCTGTTAACACTGCATTGCGCTCCTCAACATCTCACTGCTACTAGTCTGCAACTGTCACTTTGGTACTCACTACATCAATTTCCACTGATCCATCCTGCTACTGAATATTGTGGGCCCCCTGTAGCCATGTAATGATCCATGAGGTGGACTCCTCAAGGACCCTGCCCAATCTTTGTAGCTCTTTGGGGCTACAACTCCAAGTCACCCCACCTCACTCCTAGAGGTATATCTGCGAACATTGCAAAATCTTCCTGCAATCTGGTCCTATTTCTCCTGCTTGTCCTTTTTCTGAGAGGACACTGGGTACTGTAATGGCCAAACTCGCCACACCTGAAGCACTTGACCTTAGACAGGTCCTTCTTATGCTCCCCCTGCCCCTGACTGGGACCCTTTGATGCGAGGGCCACATTCAACTCCTCCTTCACACCCTTCGATTCGCTGCCACTGATGGAGCTCTTTAGAAGAGCTCGCCTCAACTCCTCCTACTATAAGTTAGCCTAGATTTCGTCCCATCCTGTTAGCGTGTCCCTATCCAATATACTTTGGACAAAGACTTGCCAATCCTTCGAGACACTGTTTAGTGACAACCATACTACCTTTGAAGGTTGAGGTATTGCCCCAATATTTGCAAGTTGGTCTCAGACCTCCTGAATCCTAACGAGGAAGGGATCTATGCCTTCCCCCTTCTGCATTCTGATGCATCTCAGCTTCTCTTCCAGGAACATCTTCCGTTGCTCAGAAGTACCTTGGTATAGCGTGGAGAGAGCATCCCACATCTCTTTGGCCGTTCCCTTGGCCGCTATATGTGAGATTATATGATCTTAGACTCCATCCAAGATCAACCACTTCACCTTCGCCATTTCCTTCTTGTATTCCTTGAGATGGTTTGTATCTTAGGGAATTGAAACCCCATTATCTATGTAGGCTTTCAGGCCAAACTTTCAGCCATAAATGATGCCCCTAAAGGATACAAGATCCCTGGGTATGACAAGGCAAGAACCGTTGGCCTTGATAATGAAAAAGCAAAAATATCACTTTCTTTGAATCGAATGACAAGTGCTTGGACTGAGCATGGGGTGTCCATCGTATCTGATGGATGGACAAATGTAAAAGGCAAGCCATTGA
>APFE031419078.1:73043-95824 GCA_000404065.3 Pinus taeda
TATATGTATCAAACATTAAAAAATATAAAAAATATATATATTTTTAAAAAATTGCTCCCGGATTCGCTCCCAAACCGGGAACTTCTGAAAATGGTCGCTCCCGCTCCCGCTTCCGCTCCCGCTCCCCGCTTCCGCTCCCGCTCCCAAGTAACATTGGTAGAGAATTCTCACCTTGACTTAATTAATTCTGATTAATTAACCATTTTTTCTAAGTTTAGACTTTAGGAAACATAAAAAAATTGGTTAATAATCTAATTAAGTCATCTCTAGGTAGAATTTCTAGAAATGATTTCTGGGTTTTTGAGATCTCATGTATTCTTGTCTTCCAACCAAATTTCGTGGCTAGAACACATCCGATGCTACAAAAACTAAAATATAGTCTCGCATATATTTGGCAAGAACACTACCAAGGAGATGTGGGATGCTCTTGCAGGGTTGTTTCAGAATTCTTCTGAGCAACAAAAGATATTCTTAAAGGAAAAGCTGAGAAACATCAAGATGCAGAAGGGTGAAGGCATAGATTCCTTTCTCACTGGAATTTAGGAAATTCAGGATCAACTTGCAGCCATTGGGGAGTGCCTCAACCTATAACGCTTGAGCATCTGGCCCTAAACAGTGCTCAGAGGAATGGGAAGTCTTCGTCCAAGGCATTTTGGGACGAGACACATTACTAAGGTGGGATAGTATATGGTCAGATCTACAGTAGGAGGAGATGAGGCGAGCTCTAGTAAAGAGCTCCATCAGGGGCAACAACAACAAGGATTCGAAAGGCGAGAAGGAGGAAGAGAATGTGGCCCTTGCGTCAAAGGGTCCTAGTCAGGGATAGGTGGAGAGGAAGAAAAATGACCTATCTAAGGTCAAGTGCTTCAAGTGTGGTGAGTTTGACCACTACAATAGTCAGTGTCCTCAAAGGAAGAAGGACAAGTAGGAGAAGCAGGACCAGGCGATAACATTCACATAGATAGGCAAGTTGTCCTTTAGGCTGGAGGAAAACTTTGCCATGTTTGCAGCTATACCTCCAGGTGTGAGGTGGGGCAATATGGAGTTATAGTCCTAGAGTTGAGCAAAGACTGGGGTAGGGTCCATTGAGGTGTCTTCCTCATGGATCATTACCTTGCTATGGGGGCCCACAATATTCAGTAGCAGGATGTATCAGTGTCAGTGATGTAGCTAGATTCCAGAGTGATAGTTGCAGACTAGTTGCAGTCAGATGCCGAGGAACGCAGAGCAGTGTTGACAACAGAGCGAGAGGCTCAATGTAGAGTCAGTAGCAACGCAGATTCCCTAGTGGACAGTGAAGAGGCTAGTAGTCAAATGCTCAAGAGACAGATGTAGCATAAAGACAGTTGATTCAATATTTCAGATGCTTCTCAATTGCAGTAGTTGTGGTAGCAACAACAACGATTGAGAGGGAGTTCCAGTGCAAATGCATTGTTGGCAGCAACTAGCAGTGTCAACAACAACACAGATGCAACATCAGAGTTGCGCAGTGGCAGGAAGTCACAGTGGCCAAACATCAACAACGTGTATGGGAGGATGATGCAGACCTTCCTCGCTAAGTGGGAGTGTGGAGCATCAACACATATGATGGGGTTAGAGACTACTTCTCTAGCTACAAGGAGGAGGAGATGGAATTTCAAATCCATATGGAAAACAAGACGAAGTGTACTCCAGTTGTGAGATGTACCATCAACATTCAGGCAAGAACACTAATGTTACAAATGTGTTGCATTTGCCAAGTTTGGGTATGAACTTGATTTTAGTACTTCACTCCAGGATAAGGGGTACAATGTCTACTTTGTGGGGCAAAAGGTGTTCATCAAACACCAGAGCTAGAAGAAGGTTAAAAAGATTGGAGTTTGAAGCAACAAGGTATACAGGCTGCAGTTCGATTCTTCAAAGGCACTGGTTAGCAACAACAACAATAGTCGTAGAGACTTGGGAGAGTTATAGCATAGAAGGATGGGACACTTACACCATGGAGCTCTTAGGTTGCTTAGAGAGACTGTAACAAGTTTTCCAAAATTGAGCACGAAACATGATGACATGTGCGGAGGGTGCAAACTTGGGAAGATTACTAAGGCAACATTCCCATGAAGCGACAATAGAGCCGATGGTGTGTTACAGTTGATACACTCAGCTATTTGCGGCCCAATGTCCACCAGATCTTTTAGAGAGTAAGCATTTCGTGACCTTCATAGATGACTTCTCCAGGAAAAGCTGGATCTACTTTTTGAAGACGAAGGACGAAGTCTTTAGTTGCTTCCAAGAGTTTAAGGCTCTTGTGGAGAACATGACAGGCAAAAGGATCAAGGTACTTCGTACAAACAATAGAGGCAAGTATACAAACAAGGACTTCACAGGGTTCTGTGCGAAGGAGGGCATTAGGAGAGTGGACAACTCCATGCAATCCACAATAGAATGGAGTAGCGGGGCAGAAGAACAGGACAATTTTTGGGGCAACAAAGGGAATGTTGTATGGCCAGGATATGCCCAAGTTTTTATGGGCATAGGCATGTAGCATGACAATGTACATATAGAATAGGGTTCCTCACAGAGCGTTGGGGTAGTAACACCAGAGGAGGTCTTCACGGGGAAGAAACCAGAGGTCGGACACTTCAGAATCTTTTGTAGTATAGCATACTAGCCAGCAGAAGTTCCAAGGGTTGAGCAACAGTTGCAAGGACAACATAGCATGAGTACAATTACCAATACGAGCACTAGCTCAGGTGTAGAGGGTCTTGCAAGTTCACATCAGACAGAGCAACAGGGGTAGGATGAGGAGCTTCAATCTCCACCCACCACTAGCTTGAGAAGGAATAGTGAGGTGCTACAGATGCTGAGGGATGCACAAGAGTTTGTGGGAGCTCCTAGATCGAGTACTAGGGAGTGTAAACAACCAGACAGGTACAAGGCGTTGGTGACAAAGGTCGTCGACATGGAACCTTCCAGTTATAATGAGGCTGCACAACATCAGGTGTGGCAGGATGCCATGGTGGAGGAGTACAACTCCATCATGATGAACAACGTATGGGAGGTCGTGCCTAGACCAGTGGACAGTGTAGTGGTCGGCTCCTGATGGATATATAAGATCAAATATGCTATAGATGGCAACGTAGAGAAGTACAAGGCTAGGTTTGTGGCCAAGGAGTATGCACAAAAGGAAGACATTGATTATGTGGTGACCATCACACTAGTGGTTAGATATACCTCTATCTGGGGGTTGTATCTCTAACAACGTAGCTGGGATGGTAGATTCACTAGATGGACGTCAAGACAACATTCTTGAATGGGGTAATAGAGGAGGAGGTGTATATCGAGCAACCAAAGGGTTTTGAAATGCATGAGAGAGGCACTCATGTGTGCAGACTGAAGAGAGCACTATACGGGCTCAAACATGCTCCTAGTTTTGTATGTGGATGATCTCTTCTTTACAAGGTCATTAGGGCTCATAGAGGGCTGCAAGAGGGAATCGACAACCGAATTTGAGATGAAGGATTTGGGATTGATGCATTACTTCCTAAGATTGGAGGTATTGAAGACGGATGAGGAGAAATTCCTTGGGCAAGGGAGTTATGCTATGGAGATCTTGAAGAGGTTCAGGATATAGGATTGTAGACTCATGTCCACACCTATGATCACCAACTGGAGGAAGATCGATGCTTTAGAGGATGTAGATGTGGACCCAACCTTGTATAGGCAGCTCATTGAATCTCTTATGTATCTGGTCAACACAAGGCTAGACATTTGTTTTGTAGTCAACATTCTTAGTCAGTTTATGGTGGAACCAAAGAGGGTGCTTTGGAAAACGACGAGACATGTTTTGAGGTACTTGCGTGACACAATTGAGTATGGATTGAGATATACTCAAGGTGATGGTGCCAATTTATCTGGATATACAAATGCATATTGGGCATGCAGTTTAGTGGATTGGAAAAGCACCTCACATGTTGTTTCAGTATTGGATCAGGGGTTGTCTCTTGGTGCAGCAGGAAGTTGAATTCCTTGGCACTGAGTTTTGCACAGGCAGAATACATGGAAGCTAGCATGGCCACATGCGAAGCTATTTGGCTTCAAAAGCTGCTAGTGGGTTTGTTTGGTCAACAGTTGGATTCAACCAGTATCTACTGTGATAATCAGAGTTGCATTAGGATCTTTGAGAATCCAGTGTTTCATGATAGGTTGAAGCATATCAACATAAGGTATCACTTCATTAAATATTGTGTGCAGCGTGGGTTAGTTTGGCTACACATGTTCCCACAGATCAACAAGTTGCAGATGTTCTCACGAAGGCCTTGGGCAAGGCAAAGTTTGTCTTCTTTAGGGACAAGATGGGAGTTGTGGAGAACACCTTTCTTGATAATAGGGAGTGTTAGTTTTTGGTAGCAGTAGGCAGGTGTTCTAGTATCTATGGTGTCTATGAAGCTAGGGAACACATTTTCTCCGATACCCAAAAAAGGTTTCGCGAGAAAACACCTCAATTAGATTAATTAGCTAAGTATTAAAATTTCCCTAAGTCCAACTTAGGAAAACTAGATAATTAAATCAGATTAATTGAGGAAAATCGATTTTTCTCTAGAGACTTCTGGAAAAGTCATTTGATGGAGTCAAGATGATCTTAGCCCTCGAATGTGATTAGATGATGGCCGTTGGTTTCTCAATGAGAGATTATAAGAGCAAGTCGATGGGGTTTGGAGAGACACACTTGAGTAGTTAGACTTACCCAGTTGCAGAGTTAGCAAGGGCGCAATTGAAGCAGAGGGAGACACCAACAACAAGGTTTTAACAGAGGCTTGGGAGGAGAATTCCGAAGAGGAATTTCCACAGTGATTTCCAGTTTCCAGAAGCAAGAAGTAGGTTGATTTTATCTGTAGAGAAGAAGGACAAAATTAGTTGTGCGAATTGCTTGTTCATTAATGCGAGTGACAGAGGAGCTTGATTCAATAGGCAGTTGCTAGAAGCAGCGTGAGTGGGTTAGATGAGTCACTAGAGGTCATCGAATTGCCAAGAGGAGGTGCGAATTGTTGGGAAGAGGTCGAGTTGTTTTTGCAGAGGCCCGAGGGAACTTTGTGTTTCCAAACTATTTTTGATAGTGGAGAAATTTTATACCAGAGCTTTGCCAGTATCAGGCAAGCAATTGTATCTCTCGTATTACTGAAGAATAATAATGTAAACCCTCATCTGTTGCACTAGTTTTCTCCACATTGGGGTTTTTCCAAGGACTATTGTCCAAAAATCTTGGTGTCCAAATTTCGTGTGTCTAAGTTCCAGTGTTTAATTTTGTGAAGATTGCAGTAGTGAATTAGTTGTTATTTGCCGAATTAATTTTCTCCAGACAAATAATCTCCAGTAGATAGAAAATTAAATTTCCAGTTACTGCAATTCGTGGAAATTTATCAAAAAATTCAAATAAGAATGAAATTCAACAGATTGTCTCAGCAAAGTGTAGAGTGGAGAGTCCTTTACTAGCAGGACCTTCGACCAAGCGACGAAGGATGTCGAAACAAACATTGAAGGATTTTGACAAAAAACAAACAATTTTTGAGAAGAATTTGTGTCAAAGGAGACAACAAATTGGTATACTATTTTTCTTAAATGCTATGATTGGACAAATAAACTACATATTGTTGTTTATGATGATGGCGAAGAAGAATGGTTTTCGCTAGAGCGGGATAAGCTCATGATTCAAATACTCGCTTCCAGTGAATTTTCAACAATACCTAATAGTGGCATTGGGCAGAGTAAGTGTGTCCCGACTGCTATATGTAGGAAAAACATGTCCATACGAGTCTGTATGGTGACCATTGGTCATAAATATAAATAAAGCAAATTTATAAATTATAAATTTACTTTATGAAAATTGTTAAAGTCACTTTATTAAAGTATAAAGTTACTTTATCTCCTTCCTGAATGGTTTGGAGATGGTGGATAACCACTTTGTTATTCACTTTTTCCTTGTAATGTAGCTTGAAAAAGAGCTAATGGATCATACAAGAGGTTATATTGATCTTCTTTGTGTAACTTATGGAGCAATGTTTTAAAAACTGACAAGCTTGAACCAGTAACTGGTCAAACCAACTGGTTTGACATGCTTGGGTAATGAATCGACAGAGAAATCACATCGAAGGGCTGGTTTGTCCTGGTTAGGTATCGAATCGGCCGATTTAGTACCTAATCAGTACAAATCGGGCATAACCGGTACAAATCAGCCCTATTCAACCAATTTTGATACTAACTTCCTAGATAGGTTTGTAGATACCTTGAAGACTTGATTTATTTATTTATTTATTTTGAATACTGATAGATCAGGCCTTGGTTTAAGGATTTCTCATAAGGTTGTGGTATTAGTAACATTGCTTAAGGATCTAGTTTTAACTTTTATGTCTAAATCTGACACTTAACTCTCAAACACTTTAATAAAGGACCCTCAAATATTGTTGTTTGTTCATTGATGCATTAAATATATCTTTGAAATGCTCTAAATGTCATTGAAAATAATTGTCATAATCTGATCTAGGTTTAACATTGAAATTGATTCTAATGGCTATCTTTTGTTGAGAATTAGCGCATGACAGGATCACTGTCAAATGATAATATTGAGTGTTTCAATGTTCACTATTGGATTATTACAATTGTTAAGGTGATGTTTAAGTTCATTGATCATTAATCACTGTCATAATCTGTTCTGGGCTTATTAAAGTTTGAAGTTGATTCAAATGGTTATCTTTGGTTGAGAATTAGTTCATGATATGATCACTATTAGTGTCAAATGATAATATTGAATGTTTGAATGTTCACTCTTGGATAATTGTAATAATTATTATGGTGACGTTTAAGCTCATTGATCATTGAACTAGTAGTAGTCCAATTTTCTTAGCTATTAATCCTTTACATTTGATTTTTTCATGGTGATAACAACAGAGTAGATCTATAGTTTTCATGTGCAAATGTTGCTTGTCATGGTTTAATGCTCTTCATGGTGCGACTAAGTGTTAATGTACTTATACACATGATTGTTAAGCAAAGATATGTATTGCAGTTTGTGTAATTTTGATATATTTATTATTCACCCTTACATGGTATATAGATGAACAAAATTTGCGTATTTTATCTCTATCATTTAGAATCATGGTTTGAAATCTTAAAAATATTTTTTTTTCATTAAGAATTAACTTTTTAATGTATTTTTTTCAATTTTGATTCATTGAATTTGGTTGGATTTGGTTCTGGTTCGAACCCTGGTTTGATAGGTGCCCTATTCAAAACTTGGTTTTGGTTTTTAAAACTATGTTATGGAGTAGTTGTTAGTGAGGGGAAAGCTGAGGTTTAGTTGTTAGGAATTGATAATCTTTCATAATGGCTTTCCACTATGTGGATTTTCATGCGACTTGGGGTTATGGTTCTTTTTCTTGGGATCTGATTTGGTATAGGTCTTTTGGCTATGGTTATGTGGGATTGGTGTCTCCAATGCTTGCAAACCAAACTTTGTTTTGGTATTTTAAAGAGTTGCCTTTTGTAGGTGAACTAGCTGTTATTTCAAGAATTCTCCAAGCCTCCCATATTTACTATGTTTTGTGTTGGCCCACTAATAGGGCTCAATTCAAGTGTGTGGAATAGTTTATAAAAAACTTTTTGTGGTTTAAGAATGGTATAGAGTGAGGGATACCTATGGTTCTTGGGGATGTTTACATTATTCCCAAGGAGGATAGGGTTTAGGTCTTGTTGCTGCAAAATCTAGTAGGGGACTCACAAGGAAAAGGCCAGACCCTATGGAAACAATGAAGAAGGATTGCCATTGTCACCTCAACAATCTTTCTCATGTTGTTTAGTGGAGTTTCACCAAAAAGGAGGCTTCTCTGTATTCACCTATAAGGGTATTCTATTTAGAGGGTTCAAGGTGATATGAATGGCCTAGGGAAAGATACCTTAAAGTCAAAGTTTACTTAAATGTTCTTTATAAAGGTACAAGTATTTTAACCTTAGACTAGCTAAGGACAACTACAAGGTAGGGTTTATTTAAATGCAATGATAAGGAGTATCTAGATGTCTAGAAGTCAAAGAAAGGATTCCTTCAATGATTAAAGTCATCAAAGGAATAGGGTCAAACCCTTAGATAGGCTTCAAGTTGAAGCTTGGCTAGGGACTAGGGTTTTAGTTGATATAAAGGAGCTTGGAAAAGATGAGGTCAACCCTAATTAGGGAAGTTTCACCACAATTAATGCTAGATTTTGCGTTTAAAAGGTTTATGAAGGCAAACCTTGGAATTTCATCCACAAGTATCCACCCTAACTCAACTCTATGGAAAATTGGCCCTAGAATAACCCTAACGACTTTGCCTAAAAAGCCTAGGAGATGTAAGAAAAGGAAAATATTTAGGTTTTGCTAGTTTTTGATCGACACAACCCTAGCTAGTGCCTAATTTTACTTGGGCTAGTATAGTTTTAGGGAAAATTTTGAAGGAAGATTAAAATTGATTAGATTAAGGGGGGGAAATACTTTTCCTCTTGTAAAACCCTAGCTATCTTTTTTGTGAGGGGAGAAATTAAATATAGAAGATAAACCCTAGGAGACCTTCAATAAGTTTCAAGGAAGATAATTTTAACATGCAAATTTCACCAAGATTTCTAGTAAACTATATGAATTTAGTCATGGAACATTTAGAAATCCTAGCATAAATTCATTCACATGCAAAATATAGAAAATTCAAGAATAAGCTTACAAATTCCTCCAAGAAATCCTTCTTGCAATCCCAAAAACATGTTACCAATGCAAAAATCAATTTCCAATATAAAGATGCTCCACCAAAATCACATTTTTCTAAGTAGCGAAACAGATAAAGACAATCCACACTCTATCTAACGAGGCCGAATTCACATGTGTGATGATGAAAAAAATGGAGGGAATCTCTATTTATATGAGGTTTATCACTTCACTTTTACAAATAATAAAGCCTACAAGCCGTATAACAAGTTTGACTTTGAGTGTTTGACGAGAGAAGGGTTTACAAGCAAACCCCATAGCTCAAAATAATAAAATAATGTCATAAATGCCCACATTGTGGGTCGATATCCTCCAAAAGCATGATGTCATCTCCTTTTTGAGCAAAAAATTGCACTATAAGGTGTAAAATGGGCTAAGGAGTTGCCCCATCATCATAGTCAACTCCAAAGCTCGAGGGGAAGCCTCAAGAAGTGCCTCAAAGTGCTTCCATGTCCAAAATCCATGCTCTAGGTTCCCTATGTCACCCTCTCAAGGCCTAGATGGGTGATGTGGCACTATCTCTCTCCAACGTTGGGGCTCCAAGAATGAGTAAAAGTCCTCCCTAGTCATCTTGGGGATGACCATCATCATCTGCACTTCAGAACAAGCAACACCCACCAACAACATCAAGGATAACCTGGGGGTGTCTTGGGTTTGCTTGGTACAATATCAATTTAAGCATCTAGGGGTACTTCAGCCTTCATGGTGTCAATCATCATATGAAATCATCAAAGTGCACAATGCGTTGCCCTGGAGGGGCAATGCCGCTTCTGCAAGGTCATCATTGCTCTGTGGAAGGTGTAAAACAACCTAGGTACTTTAGCCTTCATGGTGTCAATCATCATATGAAATCATCAAAGTGCACAATGTGTTGCCCTGGAGGGGCAATGCCGCTTCTGCAAGGTCATCATTGCTCTCTGGAAGGTGTAAAACAACCTAGGCATGCTGTCTAGTGGAGTGATGTACTGTGCTCTCAAAGGCCTTTGCTGCTATGTGAAGAACCACTTGGAGGAAACCATCTCAAGATCAAGTGAAAGCCACTAATCATTAGGGACAATGACCATATATGCATTATGGTGGACCATTATCCATACTTAATTGTTAAGGGCATAATAACACTTCAAACTGAGATCACCTTCAAATATTTAATTTGACCAAGTCCCATAAAAGTGTTCTCTACTTGCCTTAGGGATGGTTGGATGCTCAACCCTATTAGGTGTTTCCAGCCCCTAAGGGGAATTGACGAGTCCTAGGTCAATCTTTCAATCCATAGGTGCTTGTGATAATAGTGGCAATGGAGGGGAAGGATTTCGGGACAAGGTGCCATGGCCATGGAACTAGCTGATGGAGGTCCATCATCTTGAGTGTATAGATGTAATGAGGGAGAAATCGTGGAGGAATGAGTTACCGCTTTCCTCGGCCTGCTTTTTCCGCCCTTCTGGTGCATCTTTTACTTCTTTTTGATAATGCTTTAAATGGGAGCATAGCTTAAGAGCCCAAGCTTGTTTTTAATGATTTAGCATTTATTTACCCCTTAATTATAAGTCAGTTTCTCACTCATTAGGGTTGGGAGATGCAAGAGTTCCTTAATGTCACAATAATAATCACTTGTGGGCCCTCCTTGTATTGGTGAACTGCCTGAAGAGGTTGCTTACAAATACTTCTGTTTGTGAATTGCTCCTTTGTGAAATGTCTTTTATTCAGAGCAGATCAATTTCCCTCTTACTACTCCCACTTCGACAAAAATGAATATAGTTGGAATGCATATGCCCATCAACAGAAGATGCTACTGAGATGCATTTCTCTGCCAGGTTTTGGGTGATTTCCTGGTTGTAGACAATGGATGATAGATCTTCTAAATGTATTTGAGTCTCAGGAGTTACTGCTTATATAGCTACCCTGCACAATTGGATTTGGTTTCCTTGTTAAATCCATATGGGACCTCCCTCCTGAGAATGTTGAGCTCCATATGGCTGATTTCTTGTCAAATGCAACATAGAAGCATGCAGCCAATTTGTGCTTTATCTTTTGTTCATTCTTGTTTAGATTAGACGTATTAACTTTCGTAGATGCTTTAGGCACTCCCTCACTTGTTATACCCCACAAAATGATGTGTCTTTCAGTCCCATGGACTACATCAATAATAAAGTTTTATTGTTGTTTTTGTCCATTTCTGTATATCTTTGATTTTGATGTACTTTTTCCATGTCTGTGTTCTTTTTTTATATAATCCTTTTTCACCTGCTTGGTCATGGAAAAATGTTGGCAGTAGTGGTTTTCTTTTAGCTTTTTGGATTAAGGGATAGCAGACATTCATTTGCCAAACCAAGAATTGACATTTTTACTATATTTTTTTATATACATTGACATCTAGATTCAAAAGTCTCTTTTTCCTTTTCATTTGGGTCTTGAAGGTTAAGTACGTGCACTGTGCTGAGTAGCCATGTCTTGATGTTTGGATTCTTTCTGAGTTGGCCTTGTTTTATTGGAGGATTATCATGATGTTGTGTGATGCAGGTAAATAATGCAGCAACTGCAGACTATGGAAATAGTTATGAAGAACAAAAACTGGTTCTGCAAGCAAATTATTGGGGGGTTAAAAATGTAACTAGAGGGCTTCTTCCTCTTCTTAGACCATCTTCTTCAGGTGCTCGAATTATCAATGTCAGTTCACATCTTGGCATGTTAGAGGTAAAATTTGCGTACTATATTGACACTTTTTGCATACTTGCGTTTCATATTTATAAGCATTGTATATTAGCGTAGAAATATATTTGTTAACAGTGTTAAATAGGTATCAGATGCAAAAAAATCAAGTTTTCTCTTGTACTTAATGTCGACTGCCATGAAACTCAACTTTAGAGTATCATTTGGCATATTATTTCCAAATGTTGTTGTCATCAAAATTCATATACACATACCTCTAGAAATTCACAGCTGAAATTTAGAACTATAATCCTACCGATGGAAATCAATATGCAACATCAATGCCGCCACCTTTCTTACATATTTGTGTGAGTGAGAGAGAGAAAGAGATTGAGTTCCCTGGGGATCCCTCTATGGATTATTTTCATTCATTTGAAACATGCATAGGTTAGATTGAAAGAGTCACATATGGAGGTGCTTCCTAGTGGATTCTTAAAGGTTAAAGATGGCTTCTCCAATGGGATTGAAGCGCAAGATGCTCCCTAGTCGATTCCTACTGGGCACAGTTTAGAGATGTCTTCGCACATCTATGGGATCAAAGGGGCGCCTTTGGCCTCTGATGTGTTTGGAGCAGGTTCTGCTTTCAGGATAATTTGTTAATTGATTCATAATAGGTTCTGAATTACATGACAAACTATATGCTAGGAGTTAGATGTAGAAAATTTGTGTATGCTGTAGCCCTTCCCAGTTTCAAGTTTTGGCATAGGTTTAATGCTCAAACCTCATCATAACATATGAGCTGATATCTATATATATATGTGTGTGTGTGTGTGAGCATGCATTTAACTCAAAACATAGAACTATACTCTTTAGACTTTTCACAGCTGATACAAGAGATAAAATGCGAGCACACACTCAGAAAATAGACCCTTGTTTTTGGTCTAATGATCCTGGAAGAAACGACAAGGGGAAAACCAGTCTTCAAGAAGGATTTTAATTGCTTTTAAGGAAATAAATACACAGCATAGATAAAGTCAACTTATCTCCCTTTTAATGCTTGCTGATGTCATTGCCAAATTACATAGAAATTTGAGCTCCCACAGTCATAAGATCAGACTTATATTTGCTTTGATTTCTGTGCATACAGTCACCCAACAGTGTCTAGAAATTCGAGCCAAACTGAGCAGAAATATGAGCAGAATTCTGTGCCAGTCTTTTCTGAACAAACTTGGGATTCCTGCCTTTTTGAGCCTTGAACAACAAGCTATCTGTCCACTAAATGTAGCAGAGAAAGCCTCCCTCAATAGTCGTCCCTGTGACTGTATATATGGCAGAAACAAAGGGTTCAAACAGCTCCTCTTTCATACAAGAAACACACTGAGTCTCTCACTCAGCTACTCCACAAGTCTGCACAGTCTTCCAGCTTAAACACGGCTAGAAATACCAAGAAACTTGGCCCAATCTGCTGGCCCGAAATTCTTGGGATTCATGCTAGTCAGAGGAAGGAAATTCGGGCCTGCTGTACGCTGCTCTCCTCTGCAATATGTGCATCCTCATTTTACTCCTTTCTCTCCTCTCTTCAAGTCTCATGAGAATAATGAGAGTAATGCATTCCTTATCCCTAAAGTGAGGAGAACCCTAACCCTTGAAATCAAGGGCTAAGATTAAATCTTAGCCCATGAGATCAATGAATGAGATCAAGTCCCTCGACCCCCTCCCCCATATGGTCCTCGTCAATTAATGAACCTCCTAGTCCTAGTACTTTTAATGTTTTGTACCATGTGCACTTTTTTCTCTCATAAAGTCACTTTTAAAACATAAAAGTTACTTTAATAATATAAAGTCTACTTCGTACTTTTCTTATAAAGTCACTTTTATAACACGTGATTTTAATAAATTAAAGTACATAGTATATCACTCATAAAAAGTAACTTAGCTCCATGACATTAATTAAATTCATAATGTCCCAAGAAAAAAAGTCATTAATGTGTCTTCCTAGGCCAAAAGGATAAATGCACTAGGAAATTCCTCCTTCGTACCCTTACTTTCAACACTCCCTCTTACCGAGGAAGGTGTTTCTCACCACTCCCATCCTATTTCTGAAATATACATGCTTGCCCCTTGGCAATTACTTGGTGAGAATGTCTACTACCTATTCATTAATGGTTATATACTCAGGCTTCACAAATCCCCTTTGAACTTAGTTTCTGATAAAGTCGTATTTGATCTCAATATGCTTTGACTGATCATGAAATACTATATTCTCAGAGTTTGATACAACTTTGATTATCAAAGTATATCATAGTTGGTCTCAGCCTCTAACCAAATAATCAATCCAAATAATCAATGAAGCATCTTGTGAAGCCATAGTGCCTCACAACCAGCTAGACTAGCTGCCATATACTCTCCTCCGCGCTGCTCAATGCCACTAACCGTTGTTTCCTGCTGAACCATGACACAACAACTGAGCCCAACAAGAAACATCTAGAAGTACTCTTCCTATCACTAGCATTGCCAGCCCAATATGAGTCTGTGCAACCAACCAACCTAACTCCATCACCCCTGACATAGTCCAAATCATAGTCCATTGTGCCCTGTAAGTACCTCAACACATGTTTCGCAACCACCCAATGCACTCTCCTGGGCTTCATCATCAACTGACTCAATGAGTTGACTGCGAAACAAATATCTAGCCTAATGTTACCAAATACATTAACGAATCGATCAACTGACGATACAAGCTGGGGTTCACCAACTCAGAATCTGAAGCATGCAACTTCTTCCAGTTGGTGATCATAGGAGTAGCCATAGGTTTGCAACCCTCCATACAGAATCTCCTCAAGATATCACCTGCATACTTGCCTTGGCCAATGAAGATATGGCCATCCTTCTGCCAAACCTCCAACCCCAAAAAGTAATACATCAGTCCCATATCAGTCATGTCAAACTCTGAAGCAAGATCTCTCTTGCAGTGCTGGATGCGCCTATCCTCTCCTGTAATAAACAAATCATCCACATACAAAACTAGAATGAGTGGGTCGTCACCAACCATAATGAAATAGATGTTCGGATCTGCATCACTCTTCTGGAAACCCATCTGCTGCAAGGAGGCATCTATCCTCTTGTACCATGCCCTGGAGGCCTGCTTCAGTCCATATAAGGCTTTTTTAAGCCTACACACATGAGACTCCCTCACATGCACTTCAAAGCCCTTTGGTTGCTCAATGTATGCCTCCTCTTGAATAACTCCACTGAGAAAGGCAATCTTCACATCCATCTAGTGAATCCTCCAACCCATCTCAGTTGCTATAGATATCATTACTCTAATGGAAGTATAACGAGCAACTGGTGCGAAGGTCTCCTCATAGTCAACTCCCTCTCCCTGTGAGAACCTCCATGCCACAAAATGAGCCTTGAACTTCTCCACGCTACCATCTGCAACATGTTTGATCTTGTAGAGCCACCTGGAAGTCACCACTGACTTCCCTTAAGGTCTCAACACTATCTCCCTCACATCATTCTTCATGATGAAGGCATAGTCCTCCACCATGGCATCCCTTCAGATCTACTAATAGGAAACCTCCTCATAACTAGCTGGTTCTGTCACCACAACATCAGCCACAAAGCCACCCAACCTCTTTGGTGGTTTGCTCTCCCCCACTGACCACTTTGGTTTCCCCACTGTCTCTCGGGCTTCCTTCAGGGTCTCATGAAGCCATCTTGGCTTCCTCTTCCCTGTAGTGGCCTCCTTAATTGGTATGGGAAAATCCTCAACTGGTGCCTCTCCTTCTGATGAGGAAGGCCCTCTTGTGATCAATGGTGATCCTGGACTCTGAGATCCTGCACTTGATGATCTTGCACTCGATGATACTAGACTCTGTGAACTTGTCACCCCTAAAGAAGGTGATCCTCTTAATCTTGGTGTACCACTTGAAGATCCTAATACCTGTGTTATGGTTCCCTGCTGAGGAGCTTGCTGCTCCACCTGATCAACCTCCTGAGACCTCCTTAAAGCCCTCTCCTCCTCAAATCTTACATCCCACCTTAGGACAACTTTCTCGAGTGCAGGAATATATATATGATAGGCCGGGCTAGTCTCACTGTAACCCACAAGGATACCCTTCTCTGCAGTGGGTTCCAACTTCGTCCTCTTCTCCTTAGGGACGTGTGAATATGTAAGGCACCCAAAGATCCTGATGTGCCCAATTCCAGGCTTCTTCCCAGAAAAAGCCTTCTTGGGAGTTTTACTCCCAAGACTCTGTTTGAGCTCCTATTCTGCAAATACACTGCAGTGTTACATGCCTTGACCCACAAGAAGAAAGGTAATCTCTGATCATGCAACATAGCTCTAGTTGCATGCACTATGACCTTGTTCTTCCTCTTTGTCACCCCATTATGTTGGGGGTTATAAGGCACTATATACTCCCTCCTGATGTCCGCACAAGAGTTTTCGTCCTCTTCTCCTCCCTACAAAACTCCTTCATCTCCTTGGAGGTATACTCACCCCCATTATTTGATCTCAACACCTTGATCTTCTTCCCTATCTGGTTCTCCACAAGAGCCTTAAACTCTTGGAACCTCTGGAAGACCTCATCCCTTGTCTTCAAAAAGAAAATCCAGTTTTTCCTGGAGTGGTCATCAATGAAGGTCACATAGTACTCACATCCGCTCAAAGATACATGAGACATGGGACCACAAACATCATAGTGTACCTACTACCAAGTCTAGGATACCTACAACTTTGCCGTCACTGCTAAGGAAAAGTGTCGTGGTGTACTTTCCCAAAGCACACCCCCTGCACACATCATGATGCTCAATGCTGAACTTAGGGAAACCAGTAACCATCTCCCTTAGCATCCTGAATGCTTCTTGGTGCAAGTGGGCCAACCTCTTATGCCAAATCTCGCACAACTCATTGTTGCTGGTCTACACCACCAAAGCTCTAATAGGCTAAAACATAAACCTCTATAGCCTCCCACTATGGACTCCAATCATACGAGCATACTTGATACAAGATCATCTAGGATATAACAACACCTGTCCTCCTTGGAACACCACCTCATACCCCTGTCCTCCAAACTGGAGACTGATATCAAGTTCTTCAGTCCTGGAACATAAAGAACATCCATCCCTTTCATAGGAGGTATTGACTCCCTCTAAAATGATACTGTCCCCATTCCCACTGCTCTGACATTGGAGTTATCTCCAAGCACAACCTCCAAGTCAATATCATCCTTTGAGAGACTCATGAAATGCTCTCTCACTCTAGTCACATGGCAAGATGCTCCACTGTCTATGAACCACACGTCAAAAGATGTGACATGAGTAGCAAGACTCACCACTAAGGAAAATTCATCCACCTCTGCCGATAACGCAAACTCTATGTCAAATTTGGAAGTGAACTCGTACACCTCTGCCAAAGCTACAATTCCCTTTTTCTTCTTGCCCTTCTTATTGGGACACTAAGCAACATAGTGACCCATCTTCCCACAAGCAAAGCATTTCACTTTGCTCATGTCCTTCTCCTTCGCCGTCTGCTTCCCCTTCTCCTACTTTGCTCCACTAGAAGACCCCTTCTTGGCCTTTCTTGCAAGGGCAACATTCTCCTCCTCATCTCCCCCACCATGCTGACTGCTAGCCTTGGCACTCCCCCTGGATGAAATCATCCCACATCCTCCTCCAGTTTGGAAAGTGCTCTTTGGCCACAATGACATTCATGAATCCATCCCATTTCTGGGTGAAATCATCTAGTGCAATTCTGACCAGCTAGTCCTCAGGGATAACCTCTCCCACGACAACCAACTCATCGTTCACCTGTGACATCTTGGTGAAGTATGAGGTCACACTGTCGGTCTTGCCACGTTTTATTGCTATTAACCAGCTTGTCATATTGTTCTTGGTTTCTATTTCTTTTTATTGATTGATAAGCATTTGAAATTCTTTAATATGCGTTCTGTTAAAAATCATATCTCATAAGCTTTATGGCCTATTTCCTCAAAATCCTCCAGCTTGAACAAATTCGTGACATAAATTTATGCAAAATGGACCTCTTTGGCTAAAATCTGAACAATTTCACAAACATTTTTTCTTGGCAGAGAATCAAGAATGCGACTTTGGTTCAGCAACTGTCTGACATAGGCAATCTTTCAGAGGAAAAGATAGATTCTTTTGTGCAACAGTTTTTAGAGGATTCCAACTCAGGTAACCTGGCATCCAGGGGTTGGCCTAAGAATCTCTCAGCATACTGTGTTTCAAAAGTGGCACTCAACGCATACACGAGAGTGCTGGCTAAAGAGTTGGCCAACCGCCCCGAGGGTCAAAACTTTTATGTGAATAGCATGGCCCCCGGCTATGTCAAGACTGACCTGAACAGAAATTCTGGCATTCTTACACCAGAGCAGGGTGCTGATACAGTTGTTTGGCTTGCACTGCTTCCTCCTGGTGGGCCAACGGGTCAGTTCTTTTATCAGAGGAAGTATCTTGCATTTTGAAAAGACTCAGTTCAGTGATTGAAACCAGTTGACATTCACATCAGGCAGAATGGAAGCATAATTACCTGTATATTTTCATGTCATGAAGTTGTTTCTCCATTAATTTCCACTAGCAGGTTGTGCATAAAGTAAAGTGTATGGTATATTTGCTGTTTAATAATCTTTGTATTTTTCTAGCATTTTGAATCCACAACCATAGAATCTCCAGTCAGGTATGGGGTTTTTTATATGCAATTTCTGAATGTCTGCAATTTATTTGCATTGAAATTCATATTATCATAAATTTGAATGAACTTGGACAAGTTTTATTTAAGATATTTCTCATGCTAGTATAAGGACATCTTCAGCGATTATTTTTAGGTTTTAATGTGGAAAAGAAGTTTTGATTGAATATATTGTATGTTGTGGGTTGGCGTCAAGCAATATAAATTTCATGGAGTGTTTTCTGATGGTTATAGATGGGTGCACCTACCTTCTGTTTAGGTGCTTTGTAAAATATACCGTTGAGGAACTATTCTTGATCAGTTTGATCGACTCATTTGTTCTATTTGATTAGAATTTAGGCTAGTTTACCTCAACATAGAAAGTTATCAAAGGCAACCCTAAATTGAAGAAAGTAACATACAACACATTTGAAATAAATTTTTGAGAAATTATTTATATTGGTTTAGTTGAAGGAAATACAAAGAACAAAATTAGCAGAGAATAATGAAGGCAACACAATGTGAACCAGCTAGTGAAAGAACTCCATTTCATTCAAGTTACAGTTCATATTATGATAAGTATTTGCCTAGGAACTTGCAAGTTTTCACAACTACAATGCCCTCTGTTATTGCAAAATCTAGCACATTAGTGCAAAGCCTTACTAAACCATTTAGATTGAGAGCAACAATGGGATTAGTCACCATTGTCACTTCAGCAACTATTTCCTTACTATTTTGTCATCAGATACAATCCCCACAAGGGGGGGTTCTCGAACAGATCTTGGGGATTAAGTAACCTTAGTGATTTAGGCTAAATACCCCTTAAGAGTTCTAATACAAAACTTGCCCAGCGATAAATATTTTAGTATCAGGGTTTTGGGTGATTTGAGATGTAACTTCAAGAAAATGAATTCAAAAGGCCCTTTGGCTAACTCTAGATAGCTTAGTGAGTCCTAAAGAGGCTCAAATAGATTCCCAAATGTAAGATACCCACCTGGATATCTCTTCACAAACCTTCAAAAGTTCTGAGTTTATGAGATTTGGTTCATTGTGGTATTTTAACAAACAGTTTGCATTTGATGTGATGTAGGTGACTTTTAGATATTTGTTCTCAAATTCATGCACAGTAATCAGCACACACCATAATAAAGCATTCAAATGCCTTTGACTGATTTCTATTATGCCTAGATATGTATACAATGCTGATACAAAGTCAAGACCATAATAAATTCAAGCATAAACAGTCCCTTTCTGATTTAATATTAAAGAACATAGTGAATATATAAAGTAGTGGAACCTGGGGCTTATTTCAGCGAGTAGCCTCCAAATATTAGTCACAAAGATATGAAGAAACCAGCAATAATAAACAACACAATATACTAAATCTGAGAGCTGATATATGTACATAAAATGATGGTAAACAGTGATACGAAGAACCTGGTATACATAGTGATATCTCTTCAGTTTAATGATCAGTCCCCTGTGCAATTTCAGCAGTTTTGACCTCAGGAAAATGACCCCATGTAATTTCTCCACGTTTACCCTCTGTTACAGCCATGAATATGTTACATGAGTGCACTTTTTGGTAGATGGAACACTGCCAGCTCAATACATATCAGCCCCACAAACAAATGTGAGGTGCAGCCAGTCGTTCTTCTCAGTTTTACATGAGTATTTGTGCCCAGAAATGGTAAGCAGCCAGCAAGGAGAGGGTTTAGACCTCTGTTCAGTCCACACCAGCAAAGAGAAGATGACCCAGCTTAAGGAATATGCCGAGAAGGCTCAGCAGACTCGTTTCTTCCACAAATTAATACGGCCAGCAACTGGGACAAATTCGGCCCACAAACTCTGCTACAGCCACTGTAAAGTCGGCTTCCTTTCAGGCAGAACTCAGTCAACACAAGAAAACACGCCCAGAATTTGAGTATGGAACCTTTGGCATGTAATACAAGGAGAACTCGACCCCCTTGAGCAAGGATAAACACGTCCAGCCAGAGTACTGAGGGTTTGAGCTTTCCTTAGCTAATTCGACCCACTGAATATATGGCTGCCTGGGCTCTCAAGAGATGTTTTGAAACTCGGTCCTTCTTCCATGAAACTTGACCCACATTTGTTTGATACCTCAACCTGTCAAGTTATATGAAAAACTCAATGTTAGAAGATAAATTCAGATGATAACACCTTTACCTCCTTTATCTCCTTCGAATCTTCTTCCTCAATGAAGCGCCATGACGAAATTTGAGTGATTCTGCTCTTCCGCTAGCTAGGGTGTATGGTTTCAACACCGAAACTAGTTATTTGCAAGTAGGGTTTCCAAAATGCTAGACTCTTCTGCAAGAGCTCTGCAAAGTTTTTTTTCCTCAAATGGAAAAAGACTAGAATGAGGAGAGACCCCCATCGTTTCCCTTTTTACAACTCATTTGTGTTAATTTTAGGTATGTTCTATGCTAGAGCAGTTTATTTAAATTTTCACAGTTAGCAATCACATCAGCATTAAGATAAACTGCAGATAGAACATAAATATAAAACGCAGAAGACAAGCCAAGACAAGAGGACACAAGATATGGTGCGAGAGCCAGGGACAAACCCCACAATGTGTGGGGAAACCCTTTGATCAAATCTTCTTTTATCTTCAAAGTTCAGCAGAGAGAGAGAGAGAGTACATTTACAACAAAAGTCAACACTTTGACTTATCTAGATCTGGCATAGATCATTTCGTATAATGATGAGATCAGTTGAAGACATTCTGCTTCAACTGATATCTACCATCGTGCTGCATCTGGTCCTCTAGATGCACTATTGCATACTGCACCATGCTGCACTAATCATGACCATGCTATGCACTTCATGTTGCTGCCCCTGTCACTGATCTGCTCCAATCATTTAGCTGTTCTTTAACATGGATCTGTACCCAGTGTTGTATTCATTGCTGATCTGACCTCAATGCCTGCTACCTGTCACTTCTTGTTAAGTTATGCAACAATAAGTATATTAGCCTTAGCTGCTTGCTATGGCTTGCAGCCTAGCAAAGCAGCTAGGCTATAGTTCCACCTTCCAGCAGACCTAAATTATCTACAGCAATCCAAGTTTATATCAATTAGATGACTGTAGCGGATGGGACTTCTTAGACAGATGATTAGGGCTGCGTATGAAGTTGCCTTGGACACCTCAACAGGTCTGATACTATGCTCCTTTAACTTGGTCCTCTAACCTTATACTGTCACAAAAGAGATGCCCAAACCATGCCACTTTCACGCTGACAACTTGCTGTGATTAGGGCACATTAGATCCACCCTTAACTGCGGATTTGGACCACTTAGAATAGTGAATTTACATTCTTCTTGACAGCGAGTAGGAACTCCTAAATGAGGCCAGCTTTGACTGTGTATAGCAGCCTCTATTTGACTGCGGCTAGCTGCAGATAGGAGCATATCTGAACGGAGGATCAAGGACTCCTTATTACTGTGTGTAGGGCTTCTAAAGCACCTTCATATCTGCGTCTAAGACTTCCTTTAGACCTGTGTTTAGAGTACCTTTGGACAGCAGCTAGGGCTTCTCTTTCAGCTGTGTAATAGACCTCTTTACTGCGGCTAAGTCTCCTCCTTATTGCGGATGTATGATCTTTAGGTGACTGCGTCCTACTCTTCTTTAGGACTGCTTATAGTAGCCTTCTAGGACAGCGGATAAGAACAGCGTATAAGGTCTCCATGATCAACGTATAAGGTCTCACCATGAACAGTGTATAAGGTCTCTATTTGCTGCGTAGATCTTCCTCATAAGCCTGCGGCATCACTGTGGTTAGGGCATCACTGTGGTTAGGGCATCATCTTTAGGTCAGCGTATCTTCATTGTGTCTCTCCTTCACCAAAACCCAGAGACGTGGAGAGGAGGAGACTACCCATGAAGATGTGTGTCAAATGACATCAAATCCTCATCTATTTATACCAAAATGAGGATGATGAATAGACATGTCGGTTGGGCTTCTAGAGCCTACATAAGCGCTGGTCGGCTTGATAATAATTATATAAATAAAATAAATTCATATCTCCATAAATACTTATCGGAATCGGATGATCTTTGGATCGATCCTACACCTCTCGACGAGAGGGATCCAATAAAAATATCAGCTGCCATAAATAAGCTGACCCACATGGAGTTTGGCCGTAGTTGCCAATTTAACACTCCCTCTCAACTAGGGAGAACTCCATTTGGTGATCCATAAGTCCGACTGTACTATCTCAGCCATCAGTGCCCTGCACTGCTCTGCCCAACTCTGCTCAGCTCTGCTGGCTTTGCTCTGCTCTGCTCGGCTCTGCTAGCTCTGCACTGCTCAGCTATGCTGGCTCTGCTAGCTCTGCTCTGCTCAGCTCTGCTGGCTCTGCTAGCTCTGCTCTGTTCAACTCAGCTCTGCTGAACTATGAAGAAGAAGAATTGATCGAGAATGTCTCATACCATTCTCCACTGACCCGAAGTCAGTCTCAGAGTTCGTACCACTAGTCTCAGACTAGTCTCAACCAACCCGAAGTCAGCGTCATAGAATGTACGACTCTCACTGGTCCCAGACTAGTATCGCAGGCTCAGAGAGTGTACTACTGGTCCCAGACCAGTCTCAACCGACCCGAAGTCAGCATCATAGTATGTACGACTCTCACTGGTCCCAGACCAGTACCGCAGGCTCAGA
>APFE031419085.1:11265-37951 GCA_000404065.3 Pinus taeda
AAAGATGCACTTTTCAGATTTACTATCCAACTTTGTTCTTTTCTCCTTTGGAACATGTACATATGCATCACATCCAATTACCCTCAGATGTGAAAGAGAAGGTTTCTTACCAGTCCACACCTCTTGTGGAGTCTTATCCTCCAACGCTAATAAAGGTGATCTATTGACTAGGTAACATGCAGTCTCCACCGCCTCTGCCCAAAATTCCTATCCTAACCTGGCAACACTTAGCATGCTTCTTGCCCTTTCCATCAATGTCTTGTTCATTCTTTCTGCAACTCCATTTTTCTCAGGTTTGTATGGAGTAGTCTTTTTCCGTGCTATACCACACTTCTTACAAAACTCTTCAAATTCCTTATTCAAAAGCTCTCCACCATTATCTGTCCTCAGCACCTTTATCTTCTTCTCTGTTTGGTTTTCCACTAGATCCTTAAATTCTTTAAACCTATCAAAGACTACAAATTTATTCTTGAGGAAATATATCCATATATTCCTTGAGAAGTCATCTATAAATGATACATAGTACACAAACTTACCTAGTGATGGAACTGACATAGGTCCAAACACATCACTATGCACAAGCTCTAATATCTGTTTCACCCTCTTACCACCATAAGGGAAACTCACCCGATTCTGCTTCCCATATACACAATTTTCATAGAAATCAAAATCTAGAGAGCTATTAGATATACCTTCTACCATACCTTTACGATGAAGTATTTGAAGGCCCTTCTCTCTAATATGTCCAAGGCTTTGATGCCACATCATTTCTCTAAAGACCACTAGATTTTCTACTCCACTTTCAGGAACCACAGAACTATTGCACCCATCAATAACAATGTTACCTTGAAGCTTGTATAGAGTTCCAATCTGAATTCCCCGCATCAATACCAGTGCTCCCCGAACCATATTGTAGGTATATTTGTTGAACACTATTTTTACACCTCCATCATCCAACTTACTTACAGAAATCATATTTTTGGCTAATGCAAGAATATGAAAAACACCTAGAAGTGTCCTAATCCTTCCACCTTGCAACTTCAACTTGACTTTTCTGTGACCAATGATTCTAGCCTTCCTATCATCCCCTAAGAAGACATCACCACCATCATATTTCTCATACTCACAGACCCACTCTCAATGGGGAGTGAAGTGAAAGGATGCACTTGAGTCAATCAACCATGCCTCATGATATACATGTGTACTTGAAGAATAAGCCAAGTACAAATCCCCACCTTCATCTGAGGTGTTTTTCACCTCTTTAGAAGGAGCATCATTAGATCCCTTTCCTTTCTCAAGAGATTTAGATTTAAAATCCGTTTTGTAGTGCCCTTCCTTTCTACATTTCTATCACACATTTACAGGTTTTCCTGGAGATTTAGATCTCCCTCTAGATTTAGATCTCCCACTTGAGGAATTATTTTTGTTTATGTTCTTGGATCGTCCTCGTATAGACAAGCATCACCATTCTGACTCTCCATATTTTTCCATCTCATCTCCTCCATTATCAAGGATGAGAATATTTCATCAAACTGCAAGGCAGTTACATTGCTACCTATTGCAACAACCAGACTATCCCACGAATCTGGTAGAGAACACAACAAACTAATGCACTTATCTTCATCTAAAATTTTAATATCAATAGATAATAACTGGCTTACCACATTATTAAATGCATTCATATGCTCTGTCACCAAGTCTCCATCTTTCATCCTCAAGATATACAACTTTTTCCGTAGGAATAGTTTATTCACCAAAGACTTATATTAGTAAAAAGTCCCTAACTTGTTCCACAAAGCCTTCACCATAACTTCCCCTGATACATTCAACAATATTGAATCTAAGACACACAATTGTATTGTGTTTTTTGCCTTCCGATCCAACTTATTCCATTCTTCATCGGATACTCATGTTGATTTAGTACCTGGATCTAGCATGATCCACTAATCTTTATCCACCAATAGGTCCTTCATCTTGAGTTTCCACAACTCAAAACTCTAACCATTAAATTTCTTGACCTCTATCTTTCCACTTCTCATCATCTTCTTTCACCACAAGAATCAATCCCACAGATCTCCCATTGAACAGGGTCTACCACAGGCCTAAGCAAAACCCCTTAGTAGTAAAGGCGTCCCCTTGAAGCCAAAACAACTCTGATACAAAATGTAGGATTTAACCCCATACAGAAATTACCTACATATGAATTCTAAAAACACAAAATAAACAATGGTGAGAGCATAACACATAAAACAAATATACACAGAGATTTTCCCCTAAATCCCAAAATCAGGACTATCAGATTGATTTTTTATTATATTCCTTTCAATGTTACAATATATATATATATACATGCTGAAGCATCCACAAACCCCTAACCATTAACCCTGGATTAGAACATAACCATAGTCCCCTTGACCGGATCTACAAAATATCATAGATCGAAAACCATCACGCCCAAAACCATACGTGAAATCCATGCACAAAACCATAGGTAGGTCCGCCCATATAATATAGGGCCCAACAAGAAAATTTCCTGGGGCATTGCCGTGGACCCCATAGAGGGGGGCTACCACCCCCCTCAAACCCCCCTCGACTAGACTACTGGGGCTAGTCATGGAAAGAATATTACACAACCCAACAATGTTGGCATACATTTAACGAGAGATACAAGTTATAAACAAGAATTTGAAGGCAGCAGAGGATAGGAAAAAGAGCTATGCAAATCAGCACAGATTGTTCAAGGAGTTCTAGGTTGGGGAACAAGTGTCCTTATGCATCGAACCAAAGAAGATCTCCTTACAGATTGGATCATGTGCCAAGATGGCACCACGGTTTTGTGGACCCTTCAATATTATTGAGAGGATTGGATCAGTAGCGTATCGATTTGCATTGCCTCTGACAGTGAAATTCCATGATTTTTTCCATGTGTCATTGCTTAAGAAGAATGTTAAATATGTTGATCATGTGATTGAATGGTTTTTACTGTAGGTGGAACCAGATGGAGAATTACAGATGGAGCCTCAGTGTATATTGCAAAAAAAATGTTCTCATGTTCTAGACTGAGAAATAGAGCAAGTTAAAGTACAATGGAACTTACTTTGGGCCCGATGAAGCTACATGGGAGATGGTAGATTAGATACAAACTATGTATCATTCTTTGTTCGCTGGTTGAGGAAAAGCAATTTTGGTATGGTGTTTTGGTATATGTCTTGGTATATGTTTTGGTACATGTTTTGGTGATGTTTTGTATGTACATATGTATATGGATGTAAGTACCGCCATGAGCTATGTTATAAAGGCGCAATAAGCAGTATCAGTGTCATGTAATTATAGTTGTCATGTTGTTATGTTGTCATGTTGGTTTATTTTCAACAGGGTGATCATTGTAAATACCACATCGAGAAATGTTATAAAGCTCCATGTGCCATATGTTTTCTTTCCAATGGTTTTGTTGAGGTACATCTGTGATTAAACACCGAGGACAGTGTCCCCCAAGGGGGAGGGTTTTGTAACAACCCTGGTGAAAATTCCATTTATTAAAAGTTAAAAATAGTAACCACGGTTGATGGGACACTTATTCCAAGTTGAATGTTGGGCAACACATCCTAGGGGGTGTTCATTTGGTTTATTATGGCTAATGAAATTGGCAAATGCAATGGTTAAGGCTCTGGAAAGGCAAAATAAAATTTTGGCACATTTATTTATGAAAGTAATGGAAATTAGGAGAAAGGAAAGTGAAATGTCATAGGTTGCATGTGAGGAGGAAAATAATGGAGAATGAAGAAAATGGAGGCCTCATTCATAAAAAGGCTTCCGAGGATTAATTGGTAACCTTTTGTCAGCTCAGTTTTGAAGATCTCTCATTATTCTTTCTCTCTCTCTCACTCTTGGACACTTAGAGTTTTCTTGGAGCATTTTTGCATTGGATCAAGAAATGCAAAGAAGGCAAGAGGAAGTAAAGATCAAGTAGGGAAAGGCAAGATCAAGCAGCTACAACAAGATTCTTTTTAGGTATTGATTTGCATGTGTGATTTCCTTTCTAGATTTGGAATGCATGGTATTGCATGTGGTTTTTTTTTCATGGCATGGGTTTTGCCAAGTGCGGCAATGTTTTTTAGCCTAGCCTTGCCATTTCTTGATACCCTTGATGAGATGGATTCTCATACTTTGGTTGAGCTAGATTGTCAGATGAATTTGAACCTAGTGGGGTGGATCTCTGAAATGAAAAACACATGGCCTAGTGGTCTTTGAACCAGGTTGTGGATCATGGTAAATCCACTAGCCTTGTAACCCCTGAGCTAGACTATGGGTTGCAATAAAGCTAGGATTATGTGCCTTGGTGGGCCTAGGAATCCTTGACAGTGAATGGTGGGATATACGATAAAGTCAAGAGGTGGATTTCTCTCCGTTGGGCCTAGTAGTCCCAGGATGGGATGTACATTAAAGCTTGGAGAGTGGGTCTCAGTGTAGGGCCTAGTGATCCCCCGATTGAATTATGGATTACGATAAAGCCTGAGAGACTAGGAGGCACTCAAATTCCTCACGGTGTAGGTGGAGAACTCTGGTAGCATCCATGCTTGTTTGGTTCTTTTCTGTTGGTTATGAATCCCACATTCATGCTTGGAATATGGCACAGGGGTGATTGGTTGAAGAGAGATTTGGCTCAGCCAATCTATGGTCGAGTGTAATGTGGTAGTCCCATCCCCAATTGGTTTCTACACTCATTAATGAGAAACTCATTCCCTTGGTTTTTCATGTGTAAATGTATTGGTTTATATGTGGATTCTATGGCTAATGTATTTATGGTATTTTTGTTGTTACTATGTTGGTTATGTTATGTTTTATGACAGCATCTATGTATGGATCTCATCATCCTCTTACTTGTAAATGAATGGAAAATGGATCTATGACCTAATAGATGATAATGTAGAAAATGATATGAGGTAGCAATGGTACTTAACGATTCTCAGATGAGTATGACATCCCTATGCTTACATCTGTTATTTACACCTGTAGAATACATATTTGCGATATGTTTGACAAAATGTCTGTCATGGCTAGTAGGGATTTTCTTAAGGGTTTGTTCAACTATTTGCTCTTGCATCATTATTTCCCTGTTACTTTACTATTTTGAAGATGTCATTCAATTTTGGGTAGTGACTTGGTCTCTTGGCTTGAAAAAGTGGCTTAAATCCCAGGGATGCTAGCACCGAACGAAGAAAAATAGTCCTTGTACATTGGCATTCCTATACCATGGAGCATCAAGAGCCTCCTGGACACTGACATGGCTATAGCATGAGAGTGTTCGGGGGTCAAGTTGATCCGGACTTATGTAGGAACACAACAAAATATAGAAATACCCATATACACAGAGATGCAGTAGAAATAAAACTTCATTTCATCAATATCAAAGAACTGAAATATGTTTATATACATAAATAAAACAAACTAGCTCAGGCTATGGTAGCTTATATCTGACCGGAGATGTGTCGTGTACATGCCTTTGAACTATGTTACAATGAGGCTCAAAGGCCTAATTATTATTGAGAAACAATGGAAAATCCTAAACATCCAAAAACCTAACCCTAGGAGATGAAGCACCAAAACTGTGGGCCTCGTTTGGGTAAATTGGTACATCAACTTACTGGGGCCATAACTTTGGCATATGATCTTTGTTTCGCTATCATAATACCTTGTTTCGAAGGTCTCAAAGAGGAGGCAAAAAACAAACTAATTTTTCAATTAGGAAATTTTCAGGTCTCTCTATTTTCCCTAAAAACATCTTTTAGTCCCTCAAAATGGCTCCAGCAGTTTAAGACCCAAAAATCCAAAAATAGTAAGTTGTGCTACAATTAAGGAAACTAAAAAGAAACAATGGTGGGGATCTAGGTGGAATAGGTGGGTGGTTTCTAATATCCACCTGGATCACAAGTGGTCCAAAATCTTAGTGGGACCCAGGGGTTGGTTGGCAGAAAGTTTGGATTGGTTCCTAAGGGTCCTAATGCTAATGTTGAATGTTTGTATGATGTGTATCCATCCATTCCACTTCCTTAATGTGACTTACGAGGTCGAATCATATGATAGCGGCCTCTCATCGCATGTTTACCCTGAATGGTCGGCTGCTTGGGTAGATGTGGGAGGAGGGTGTTAAACGCATAATGAAATCCATCTTCACATAGTTTTGTTTGAGTTCCGTACTCCACAAAATTTCCATAATGCACACAGTGAAAGATTTATCCGCATCTTTTCATTTTGAATGTGTGCATTTTGTAATCTACAATTTAATTGTTCTTAGATAATGATCTCACTTCTACAATCTATCATTATTTCCACATCTATATCTAACTCAATCCGGCGTAATGAAATCCACCTTCGCATATCTTTCCTCCGCACCTTTGTATCTCCGATAATGAAAGTCATATTCACATAGCTTCATCTGGACTTCTGCACTCCACAATGAAAGCTTGATCTGCATCTCTACATTTTGAATGTTCACATTTCTGCAATCTACCATTGTTTTCGTGTTTGTACCTTTGTATTTGGCAAAATGAAATCCACTTTTGCATATATTTCCTCCGCATTTTTGTATCTCGCATAATGAAAGACATCTCTGCATAGCTTTGTCCAAACTTTCTCACTCTACAAAATTTCCACAATGCACACAATGAAAGTTTTATTCACTTCTCCATGTTTCCGCAATCTACTGCAATTTTTGCATCTGCACCTTTTTATCCTATACAATGAAAGCCATTTTTGTGTATCTTTACTCCACACCTCCATAGTTTGCATAATGAAATCCATTTTCATATACCTTCATTTGTAGTTTCGCACTCTGCATAATTTCTATAGTTTTCACAATGAGAGCTTTATTCACATCTTTGTGTTATGCATAGTGTGTTATTAAGGCTATGCCTCTTTATTAACTGAAGAATCATTGCAGATGTTTATCCAATTAACACACATCACTATTACAAGGGCCAAATGCAAGCATGTTGTCCATATCATTTGTACATGTAAAACCATATAGTGATAGAACTAAGGATTATTGGTAAACATTAGTGTTTATAAGATATTCAATATCTCGCAATTTTTGTACTGATAACAAGTAATGCACAAACTATTGAAAGCATTTAATACTAGAGAATGCAAGAAAGGAAAAGTGTGCAAGGCATTCATATATGGAAAAACTATGTTGAGACAAAAAAAATTGCGAAGATGCAAGAACCTACAGTGACAAATACTAACTACAGTGCAGATGACTCCACACTCAGCATTGAAAAAATAATTAAGGCTTAGTTGTACTTTGAAACTAATTTTTGGATTAATCACGTTATCATTATTTACTCGTCAATGTTTTAAACCCTCTAATGTGGTTCATCATAAGAATCAAGATGAAAAAATTGGTCTAACAATAGGATTAAATAGAAAAGATGCATCTTATTCCAGAATTAGACATTAAAATATAAATTATTTTAATAATAATGTTAAGGGGGAGGTTAGGTCAATTAATAATAAAAATTGGTAAATACAAATTACTGTAATCAGATATGAACGTTAAGGAAGAGTTTAGGTCAACATTTTAAAAAATATAAATAATTAAAAATAATAATAAGGTTTAGGAACTAATTATTAGAAAAAAAATAAGCGAAAAATAAGGTAAATAAGAATGAGGAAATTGGGAAAGACTAAATATTTATTGACTAACTTAATATAAAAATATTATGTTAATATTAAATTAAGGAGAAGAAAGGGACTCAAAAAATATTATTATATTATTATTTATGTTATTATTTATTTATTTTATATCATGGACCTAATAATCAAATTAAAATAATCACTGACAAATCATAATAGGATCTCATATAAAACAAACCATAGTGATGTACCCAGAAAAAAGAAGAAAATTAATAAATAAATAATAATAATAAAATAAGGACAAGGAAAAAATCTAAAATGTCATGAGAAGAGGACAGGGATCCAACTCTTACTTAATTTCCAACCATCGTCTATGTTGATATTTTTTGCATGTTTCTCAATTTCAATGGCCTCTCTCAACTTTCTATGATGGAAATGATTAATCCTTGCTTAGCGGTACTATTAATATCTATTCATCAAATCAATGTGCAATCACGTCATCGCTCAAGTGCTTAATACCATTTTCTCTGATGCATTGTGTAATGATTACTGGCTGCAAACATACAATAAAATTGTATCTATTGATATTATAAAATAGTCTTTTCGAAATTTTTTTAGTGAATTGACATGGAATCGGCACATCGATCAAGTGCTTAATAACATTTATTATTTGTAAACAATTCAAGAATATGCATAGATTTCAACAGTTAGTATCTATCACAAAAAATTGAAACGATGTGTGGATCTCCTTCACACACTTCTATATGCATATTTCTTTCACGCAATGGAAGCTTCCTCCGCATCTTCTCACTTTACACGTGATGATTATTCATCATAAACATATCAAGAAGACTTTTTTTATCGATATAATAGAATAGTTTTTTTGGCATTTATTCATTGAATCGACACGTAATGAACACACTTGTAAACAAGTCAAGAAGATGCATAGGGCTCTACAGTCAGTATTTTTTATAGCATATTGAAACGATATGCTTCACACACTCCTTGTGCACATTGCCTCATTTTTCGGCAATGTTTTGGTGATTAACAAATATAAACGAATAATCGATATCTAATTGGGACATAATAAGAACTTAATTAAGGCTTAATTATGTGGTTAATAGATATATTGAAATGTGGTTAAGTACTATTGAAATCATAAGCATTTGTACTAGAGTAATGATAAAAACATTATATATTTAGAGTTTATGCAAATTCAATCCTATTGAATTTTTCTAATGGTTTTTTTTCTTGATTCATGTTTATTCATGCTATAGAGTTGTCGCGTTTTTATGTTTTTTAGCATAAGAAGAAATTGTAATGGGTTCCTCCCATATAAAGTTGTTCTGGTCAGAAAGACAAGGGAACATAGACAAATGAAATATGGACACTTCATGAGAAACTAGAAATGAAATGGAGGATGAAGTTTAAGTATTCTTGTTCCAACCTTGTAGAAAGCAACATGGCAGAGTATACATCACTCAATAAACACAAACTTTACGATATCAAGGGGAAAAGTTCAATATACATAAAGGAATGAAGTAGAAAGTCCAACTGAAAATTTTTAGAAGCTCATAACTTATAGATGCACTCTTTATGGCAAGAAAAGTTATTGTATTGTTTTTCTTGTCCTCTCAATTATCGTCTTGTTGTGAATGAGGATAATGAAGTACCTGAGAGACCTTTGTAATGCAATACAAAAAAGATAATTGTTTCTCATTGGAGTTTGTCCAATGCTCAAATATAATAGCCATTAAAGATAAGAAATTAGAGAATGGGGTGACAATAGCTCTAAGATTTAAAGTAGGTGTAAAGAACTCAATATGATATTTTTGTTTAACTAGGTTGTGTACATATGAAATGATATTTTTGAAACAATGTTACCATGATCATCGCTTCAACAATACTGCCTTAGAAGTGTTGTGGGTAAATTTCTATTTTCTACATCAATTATTTAGACAAAATCACATTGAATATATTAAATAATTAATTGTTATTTGTCCAAATTTAATGAATTATGGGCATCATTCTAATTGCATGTAATATAGTTACTGCTTACTAATTCTTCTATTTGTATTTGTGTCAATACTAAAAGTTTCAATAATTAAAGAAATATAATAATTATGTATTAATTGTGCTTTTTCCATTGCAATTATTTCTCGGTATTTGGTCAGTACAAATTCTCAAGCTCTGCACAATGTATGAGTCTGTCCATCTACTTTTCACACAATGTATCAATGGTAGAAGTGGAAAGAAATGACATGCAAATCTTAATATCCCATTATAATTCTAAGACAAATTATTGGGTGCCTCGTCATTTTTTTGGTAAGTGCTCTTCCCAATTAGGTGCAAAGATGTCATTCATTTTGCGCAATCCAAAGGTGTGGAAGTGAAAATAACAATAGATGAAGGAAACGATTGTCAAAACGAAACATTCTTGGATAGCGACAAAATGTGAACCTCACATTCCTTTAACCAATTAATCTTGCATCTATGCATTCTGGAAATTGCAATGTGAGGCATAACATTTTCATTATTAGCCATTAAGATCTCAAAATATATATGTTAATCATAGGATTAATCCTTAATTAAGTTTTTAATATCAGGTTATACACGCTCCAGGAAGTTGATATGTGTGGAGGGCTAATGTATATGGAGTTGTAAAAAAAAAGGAACAATTTTTTTATCACACATAGCATTCTTCTGTACATCCTTCCAATCTACTAGAACATATAATGGTTGTGGAGCCATGTTTTTTGCGTGCATTCATTGAATAAATGTCAAAAAGACTATTTAATAATATCAATCAATTTGTTAAAAAGAAGTAATCATTATACAATGTGTTAGAGTAAATGCTATTAAACATTGAAACAATCTCATAATTACACGTCAATTCATCGAATAAATGTTTACGTTAATTGGAAAGAGAAATAGACAAATCTGCAAATTAAGTTCGGAAAATATTTTAAAATTAGGGAAATATTTTTTGGTTTGCAAAGATGGGGAAAATAAGTTTTTACGTTGGAAGCAGAGTAGTGGCTAAATTAGTGGCGATCTACATTGACATAGGGTATATCCAATGATATAAAGAGAGGCATATAGATACATGTTACCCACGGGAATTAAATTTTACTTATTCAAAAAATATGATTATATGCTATTATGTTATTTTCGAACTCAATAACGAGGTAAGGTGGAATGCTTCTATGCTCTAGTTTTAGTATTTTGTATTATTATTAGCTGGTATTATGTAACTTTTGCTTTACACTCTGAGAATATTCATTTAGGCCATTTATTTTGGGACTGGGTCCTAGTAAATTGCAGTACAAGTCTAAGCAGGTTTTTGTGTTATTAGTTGAGTTGTTGTTATGTTTAATGTAAAAGGTTTCGTTAGTTTTGCCCGTCCATGGCATTATTGTATTCGAGTATTTTTTCTTTTTTGGTGAAATACAAGATGCCATGTGAACGAGGAAGAGTAAGGCATGGAGTTGGTGAATGAGAAAAGTCAAGTCAATGTCACCTGGAGAGAATTGGTTAGGAGGAGGTTATAGATCCTAGCCCTATCAATAGACCTGGTTTTAACGACCCTGTATTTGATCAACATAACTTTGGTAATGAGCATGCATATCTCAACATGCTTCTGGAAAAACTCATAAGAAATAGACATGATGACATAAATACAATCATATCATTCATGAATGAATGATATTCAATGCAACCAGTGGCAGATGCAAGACATATTAGAAAATATAACAATGGGTTAGAAAAGTTTATAGGATAAACTATATCACTTTGAGGCAAATTGGCTCACATGGAGAAACATATACACTGTGAGTTTCATCTTCCACCATCAATAGGTTTAGGACTAGAGAATATTGTTCCGTAACTACCCCTCATAATTAATAGCTTTTGGGTATGTACTGATCTTGAAAGTTTTATGGATCTATGTTTATTTTTCTTTTTTGGCAGTGAAGCAATTTTTTGTCAAGTTGTTCTCAACACTATAATATTTTTTTTTTGCATAAACTAATACTAAGTTTCTTTTAGACACTTATATTGTTGTTTATTGTTCGAGGTTTCCCTTTTCTTGCTATAGCATACACATATTCTTTTTACTTTATTTTCATTTACTTTTATTTCAAATTCAATGAGGCTTTGTTTCTTTAGGACGAGGTATACAATCCATGTGTGTTGGAATTCATTTTGAGTCTTTAATATCTTATGATTTACATTTTATTGATCTTTACACGTGATTTCTTTGGTGCATTAAAAATGTTTTTATTTATCATATCGCACAACACCGTGATTAAATGTAGAGTGTTGTCCTGGGGTTTAACGTAAAATAATTGTCTTTTGGCGAATTGAAAGGAATGCTAAAATGCTCGAACAAATGGATAATAGCTTCAAAAACATGTGTATTTGGTTATCTTAAATCAATTTATCTAATTAAAGAAATAAATAGTTTGATAAATTGTATTATTAAAGTTTGGGAAAACCCAAAACATGTAAATGATGTGTGCAGAGTGTGGATGAAGCCTTTATTTTGCTTCGTCCATACTCTCGCACATCCACATTTCACAAATTACAATGTGAATCATAACCATTTCATTATTAAAATAATGTAAGCACAATTAGTTTTCGAATGAGAAAATATGTGTATCAAATAATGTAAAAATTGACAATTTTCAATCTGCGGAAAGAAATATATGGAGGAGGAATATGTTCTAAGCGTTGAAGTTGAATGAGCTTATGTGATATTTCATAAAAAAAATTATTGTTGAATGGGAAATATATGTTTGAAATAAATAGGAGATCATGTGCGGATCAGAATATGTGAGCAAATAAACATTCTCCCACACATATCCCTTTTCTGCATATCATTTGAATATGTTAGAATGGATACTAGCTATAGAGCCCAATAAATCAATGAACATTGTAGAATGTTTCAAAGTACATTTATTAAGCATTCTAACGATTCTATATTTACGCTAAAATCCTCTAATTATCAATTAATTACTATGTAGTTTGTGGAATGTATGTGGAGGCACGAAACATTGCCAAAGAAACTTTATGTTCCTTCCTCCAAATACCCATTTTCCTGTACAACACTTTTCCCTCTTACACATTAAAAAGAAACTGTATTTAATATTACTATTCAATTGATAAATGTGAAATCACAAATGCTCTTAGTATTTACGTAACCAAAAATTTTTATGTGACAAACTTTAATAAGCCAAAACTATTAGTTAATTGATTAATATGTAACATGTGGAAATGTATGTGGAGATACGAGACATTGTGGGGGGAATTTTTGTTCTTTGCTCTACATAGTCGTTTTTTTTGTATAATGCTTCTTCCTCATATGCATTAATAACCCAAAACTACTAATTAGTTGATTAATTCATTTCCTGTGAAGCGTTTCAAACTCAAACACTTCATTTTAATGCTCAATGCATTTTGCTCTAGGTAATTTCAATGCATTCTTGTGTATGAGAGACTTATATTGATGGCTCATTAATTTAATTAACCCTTTGTGCAGACTAATATAGAAAGCCTCTTTTCCTAGAATTATCGTACATTCAAAAGGTCAAAGATATATATTAATCCATAAAATGCAGTCAATAAGCATGCTCAAATTGGGATTTTTATTTCCCGTAATAGTATATATTAATTCTGCAGTTGACCTCTTGTTAATCATTCCCAGATCTGAATGTAATCTATGCAATCTATTTCGCTACATAATGGTTCAACCTCTCCATTACCAAAATCAAATGGTTCATCTTGTTGTTGATATATATTCTTTGGTATATGAACTTCTAGCAAGGTACATATACAAGCTAAGCTATGAGGACAACAAGCTCTATTTCGATGTGCAGAGAAAATTTGTATAGGGGGTGTAATAGAAATCGTGTGCGTGGAGTGCACTAGAAAGTATGCGCAAAGAGTGTGTGTGTGAATAAAGGAATTCAAACAGCTCTACACACCCTTTCTTAGTAGAGAAAAAATCTCTACTATTTATGTGCCAAGTGGGGGAGGTTTTTGTTACTTGCTTCATACACTAAAAATATAAAAGCTTCAAACTTAGATATTGGACAATATTTATATTTATATGTGTAAATCAAACATTTAATTTTTCTATATAAACTCCTTTAGTTATAATAAATGGTTAAATATTCTAATTAATTTGTTTGAATGTGTAAATACATAAATGTTTAAATTGATAGAATTTAAATGTGTAAATATTTAATTTTATAGGGTCTGTATTTGTAAATTGATACAAATTCAATGCAAATTGATATCTCCTACACACCCTTTTGGCGACTATGCATGATTAACTCCATTATTGTGCTCCAAGAAAACACACATCAATTACAATGTAAATTATAGTTGTAATGTTCAATATAAGAAACTGCTAATGTCTAATCCATTTAGAATAGTAAACTTTCACAATTTGATTTTCAAATTTATGTTTTTTCATAGCTATGTTATTTTAATAATTAATATTACCCTATATCTCTTATGTCATTATCTTGTGTGAAATCTTTCTCATTGTGCAGAATGCAGAGGTGCAAAGTAAACTTCCCACAATGAAATATCTTTGCAGTCCACATACAACAATGAAAACAAAACCTTGTTCCATTTTACCACTGCTAGCATAAAACATATAATATGGATTTTACATGAGAATTTAAACTTAGGTGTATAAAAAAAACAAAAAAGAGTCAGAAGTTTTGCATGCATAATTTTTTAATTGGACATCAATGTTTGTTGTCAAAAGTGTTGCACAAATTAATATATAAAAGAATTTATATATAAATACCATCGCTTGAACCTTCGCATATCAATGTTCGATTTCATTGAAATTAATGTTCCAAATTTATCATTATAATATGTTGTAAATAAGGTTATTAAAATTGGCATATCTGGAGGCGTTTCCATCAAATTTCAGAATGAAATACATATAGCTCACTACATATAAAAGTAGAAAAAATGTTTGGAAATAATTTGTAATTTGCAAGCAATTTCTTTAGAAGAAAATTGTGGGCAATTACCATGTGGAAGGGGTTAAATTCATTCTGATTGTTAAATATGTCCCACCATTCCTGTAAATTACCTCATGGTCATCGTCTATTGGATAATAGTAAAACTTTTGTTGTAAATATAATAGTTTTGAAATGCTTTAAAATATTCCCTTCAGGGTTGATCTGCCTAGATTTTCCTATGGGAAAAAAAAATGTTTTGAAATGATATTTTTTAGTTTAACGTAAACCGACAGAAACCATATCAAGTCAAGATACAAAATTTACTTGCAAATACATTTAACCATCTATACTTATTCCACATCTGATATACACATAAAACAAAATTTTCATGCCATAAACTTTAACAAGCCAAAACTGCTACTTAATTGATTTATGTGTAGTATACTCTGCATATCCATTCTCCCGCACAACACTTATTCCTCACGCAGATAGAAACACACTTCATTTAATATTGGATAATAGGTATTCAATTGACAAATGTGAAACCAATAATGCACTTAGTATTCGACAAACGTCAATACCAAGGTTCATTCACTCTATTTTGATAGCAAAAAATTGGATGATAGCAAAACAAACTAATAAGTAAATGTTGTGAATACACATTGATTCACTAAATAAATGATAAAAATAATTGTATTTATTGGTAGGAGAGATTTAGTTAATGTGTTATGAAACCAGCTCACAAAAAGATAGAAAAGAGAGATCCACGCCTTAGAATTCAGCCTCTTCGAGGGGGCAACCTCCTTTACATTACATAAATGAACAATTCTTCGATGATACAAATGAAAAGACCTCCTTTCTATATATAGGAGTCTAAGGGGTCATAACATAACCAGAGCTGACATAACAATAATAATGTAAGGGCACAATAATAATAATAGTGGGCTTCTATGGGGCACAATAGTAACAATATGGGCACTACATGGGTACATCAATATAATAAGGGGGTTGTACTAATAACAATAAGGGGTTACACTAGTAGTATAAGGGCCTAACAGAAACTCGCTTATTGCCTCCCATAAGCAATAAAGTGTCCTTTCATTCAATTGATACCAATTATCACTGTCGTTAACCCACCAATATCAACCATTTACCCGTTTAAACACGGAAACCCCAATTTTGCTCATTTTCACCTGATTGTGCAGTAAAAACCTTTGTAACCCATTTGTGCCACCTGAAGTCTCTATTAACTGATTCAAGCATGATTTACCTCTAGAAAAGCATTATGGGCTCACTCCACAGACCTCTCAAGCTCAAATGAAACCTTTCCGACCTCACTTGCAAATCAATGCTTTTTTAATAGTTTGTTTTGTTTTACAGGTGATCAGAAGACCACATCCTTGGATAAAAAATCTTAATACTAGTCATAAGACCTATTTACTCCAAGATTGTTATCAGGTCTTTTCAAAGAGAGATGGAAGATAAATCATACAGTAAAAAGACAAGAAAAGGAAACATGGAATTAGATGATTTACTGTTGAAACAGAGAGTAAAAACCTAAAATACACATTGAAGGTAAAAGGACACAGTAAAGAACACTCAAAGTGTATTAGGGTTAAAGAGTATCAGATTGAAGACCAAGTCAAGAAAATCAGCTAGCATGAAGATAAACAACGGGGAAGACACTTACAAAACAGAGTATACAAATTCATGTCAAAATGAAGATAGATGAAAAAACAAAGCGGTAAAAGTAAAAAGTAAACAGTAAACAGTAAAAGTAAATATCAAGACATTAAGGTTAAACAAAGATGAAAAAAATTTCACTAGATACAATGAAGTTTATCCGAAGTAAAAGTGAAAAACAGTTAAAAGAAATTCAAGGTTAAAAGATGAAATCAGAGCACAAATGGTACATTCTTAAGAAATCTCCTGTTTGAGTCATAGTTTTGCATAAACTATTGTGGCCAATCCAAGAATTATTTTGAGAAACTAAAGGAGGTTTTTGTTGCTAAATAGCTAATCTAAAAAACCCATCTCACTTTTTACACTGGTATTAACAAAAGGGAGATAAATGCATGTCTTCACAGCCTATTTTTCAGTTTGTGCAAAGTCCTGTTTTTGACATCGTATTGCATAGAATATTGTGAACAGTTGGAGCTGAATTTTGGGAACCGGAGAGAGGTTTATCTGAACAACGATCCTATATACAAAAACCACTTTCACTTTTTACATATCTATCATGTATTGAGATATCAAAGCATATCATTGGACCCTAAGTTTGCAGAATTTCTGGGGCATAATGCACAAAGGAAGGATGTTGTTAGTGACTGGCATGCCTCATCATCAACTAAGAGTTGCTACCAAATTTGACTTTCTCTTATTTTTCACCATAAATCCATAGAAATAGTGCCAAATAGATTCATTACCTTTGAATGTCCTTTATTTAAGTTCTATTAATGTAAACAGTTGGAGATATTTGTGAAACTAATCTTAATATTTTTTTCAAGAAATGTCAATTTACAATTAGTATAAATACTTCTCCATTTGAAGTATTTTGGGTGGATTCTTAGAAATTTCTATAGACTTATTATTTTCGATAAGAAAAGTTGTTGAGCAAATCTTGTATGGCTGGTTGGATGAAGAAATAAAGAAAAGGACTTTTTACACGATTCATGTGTCAAACTTTGGGCTAATAAGTATTCTATATCTCATGTGTTATTGTTTTCTTGTTTAATATTTCACTTGTGTTTCATATATGAATATTAAAATGAAAAAGTATACTTTAGAAAGTGCTTAAGTGCAATCCGTCTTTAAAATCGTTTTTATTCTAATTGTTTTCTTCTAAGCAATCATAGACAAATAATTCTTAACTGCTCCTACTTCTTAGTTTATCATTGTGGTCATTTAATAAGAAATTCTTAATTGTTTTTTATTGGTGATCACCAAATTTCCCTCCTCTTAAAACATGTTGAAGGATTCTTAATTGCCCTTCTTCCCTTTTAAGTCTATTCCATCCTTTTAAATCACCATTTGTTCCTTGTTTAGCTATCTTGCCCTATGGAGCCATCCTTTGTTGAAAAACCTGATCCAGTTAAGCCATCTTTAGTGGACTCCATAGCCCAATGGCCTGAAATACCGTATTCTATCCATCTGTTCTTGAATTCCACCACCAAATACAATCAAAACCCCAAGCTATCATAACTAGCCTAATATCCCATAAACAAAGCTAAATCCTAAAGAGAGAGCCGTCTCTGAGTATAGATTAGCTAGATTTTGTACATAAAAGTTGGTTTGTGGTTACCTCAGAAATTTCTTTCTTTAACCTTGAGAAAACTCTGAGTGATAACAATTGGTACAATATTTGACACCCAATCTATAAGAGGGATTGGATAAATAAATCTAGCTTTGAGAATTTTTTCAACTTCCCCCTTAATGGCAGCCACTTTTCTATGGTGCACTTGACGAAGTCATCGTCGAACAGACTTCGCGCTAGGATAAGTTGCAATCTCTTTCATGACTATACTTGGGTCAATTTAGGGCATTTCTTCATATGACCATGCAAAAACGTCTCGAAATGCTTGAAAATACAATTATAGAGCTTGATCTCATCAGGAGAACAAGTCACCCCAATATAAACATTTGCAATGATACTTGAATTAATAGAAATTTTAATGGGCATTGTTCTGGCAATATTGTTTCCTTTCGACCAAACTTCATGAGTCATAATAGGCATTTGAAGTGGTTGGGTCAAGCAATGTGAAGAGAACTTCTCAATACAGGTAGACATGACTGTTGGGCCATGCAAGAATGACGAACAATGGTAAGTATCATTCCATGGTTCTTCCTCCAGAGACATTATTTCCATGATATTCTCGTTAGAGGGAAAAGTCTCGGTTAAGGGATCGAGGGAAATTGAAGAACCAAACCACGAGGATTGAGAATACGTTTCAAGAGATTCACTCGAAACAGTATGATTAATAGGTACCGAAGTTGAAGTCAAAACAATCTCCACATAATTGATCTCAGCAGGGCTTAACGACATGATATCACCCTATATATCAAAAATATCAGGAGAGGGAATGACCCAAGGATCAGACTTAACCAAGATCATATTGATTGAGGCAACATGTGGAGGTGGGAGAGGAAATATACCCATAAAGGTGGGACCTTTAAAATGTTTAGCCACCACACTCTCATAAGGAGTACTGGTGTTCTTCACGTATGGAACATTGCCATTCGAGGAAGAAGAAGCGAAGAAAGACAAATGGTTTACTATGATAATTTTCACTTGATGGGGAAAACAAAGCACATAGAATAGAGAAGAGGCCACACCATGCATAGCATGGGCCCAACTCCGTCCTAGTAGAATATTATAATTAAGATTTGTATCCACAACTTCTACTTTGACATGTACTGCCTTGCCTTCTAAGGTAATGATAAGATTCAAAAGGACCCCAATTGGTTGAGAATCATGCCTATCGAAGGCTTCCAAAGTGTTAGGTGATTGGTTCAAGGTAGGAGAACCAATTTCCTTCCAACAAGAGACAAACATGATGGAGGTGGCAGCACCTTCATCAATGACGGTCCTATGAATTTTCTTCTCATTAATGATCACCTAAATGAGAAAGGAAATCTCATGAGGCAAGCACAAAACGTGGTTGTCTACATCAAAACAAATGAGATCGGAGTCAGATGGATCAATACCTCCAATAGCCGACAACAACACTTTCCGTTGAGAAGGACATCTTTGAAGGACCTCGAGAATAGACATAAATGATGGCGCTTGATTCAAATCCTCAACAATGTTATAATGTTGAGTGGCCCGAGCGTTCAGATTGTATGAGGACTTACACAGAACACCTCGAGAGCATGGTTGAATTGTGGAATTAGGATTGGGTCTCTCTATATGGAGAGGACTAGAGGTAGACAAGATGGAGGAAGAAGGGGCACCTTCTTTCTCTTTCCCTACTATCAGGGTAGGTGTTTGATAATTTTTCGATCTGGTAGCCACATTTATAGGTGTACTCATGATAAACTCTTGGGAACCTAGGGAAGCAGAAGACTGAGGCTAGTCTACCATTTGAGTTTGCTAGGATAGAAAGTGCCCTTTCAAGACAGTTGGGTTCCCTTTGAGCAAGTGACTAACTTCAGACCATTGAGGACAATATTTAGTATAGTGATCATCCTCAAAGATGAGGCATGGATACTTGGGATTTCTTTGAGAAGCATCACCAGTAGACAACTTAGGAGGGCCCTGTTTTGGGGCATTGGATTCAGACTTGACCTTTCCTTTATTTTTACCTTTAGAGGATTTATCCGTTGTGGTAGAATGGACAACGTTGACCTCAGAGGTTTTACCACGACCAGGTGAATTTCGAGAGGGATCATTGGGACCAGTGTTTGAGACCTCCTTTTGCTTGGAAGAATATTTTGCGGGGATCTAAGACACAGAATCAATCAATCCATCAATGGGTGGGGTAGCCCGAGACTTCGAAGTTGTTATATCAGATAATGGTCTTGGATCATCGGGTAACATATCATATAACATGCCAAATTGTGAGTAGACGAGGTCTAAATACTGGGCACGAGTGATGGCTTTCTCCTCAGTGACATAGCCATGCATAGTTATGTCCTCAAAAATTTTGATAACGAATGACTTGGTAAACCATTCGGTCAACTAATGATCATAAATTTTAAACTTGGTCAAGCGATGTCAATGCCTCCATTCATGGATGTGATCGGAGATATGGGTCGTAGTGTCTTTCTTAAGAGACATAAGTAGATGGGTGCGAGTTTCATAGCAAGTTGGAAGATGAAAATGTGTGAGGAAGTCCATATCGAGAGTGTTAAATTAATTGTAGGTACATCGAGGTAATTTGATGTACCACTTGGCTGTGGCAACTGTGAGAGTTCATTGAAAAAGTCGAAGATGAAGAGAATCATCAACGTATGAATTAGAGGAGTACCATAGGTGGTATGTCATCATGTGGGCTTGTGGATCCTCCTTTGCTTTTCCATCAAACTTCAGACAATCTCTCGAAATCTTGGATGGAACTGGAGGCGAGTATGGAGAATGAAGAATGGGATCATTCACGAGTTTAGAGACATCTAGTAGCTCTAATGGGCCCGGATTGCAAAACCCATCTTTGTTGGTAAGGATTTTGTTCCCATAGTGGAGGATTTTGTCCATATGGAATTTGATTTGCCCTCACTGTAGGTTACCTTGCCCGTAGGGAGGAATATGACCTCGATACCCTTGATACTATGTGGCCATAAGCTGCTGATAAGAAACATATGGGTTAAAAGGTTATTGAGCCTGTTGGCCTTGGACATATGGATTTTGCACCTCCTTCCCCTGGACATAAGGGTGTTGAACCTACTTCCCTTGGACATAAATATTTTGCACATGTTTCCCTTGGAGATAAGGATTCTGAACCTATTTCCCTTGGACATAGGGATTTTGAGACTGTTGTTGCGGGACTTGACCTTGGCCTTGCAAATGTTGACCCTGTTGATATGAATAGAAGGGTTATTGCTGCCTAGGTTGACCTTGTTGCCACAAGGGTTGACCTTGTTGCTGCAAGGGTTAGCCTTGTTGTTGTAAAGGTTGTCCCTGTGGTTGTAGAGGGTTGACCTTACAAAGGAATAGGTTGGGAAGATTGGTGAACAAACTACGTCTATGGCTGCAAATTTTGTGGCAACTGTTGCAAGGATTGCCCCTGCGGTTGTTGTAGTTGTCTTTGCTACTGTATTATATAACCTTGCTGCTACAAAGATGGCCTTGTAGTTGTGAAGGTTGCCCTTGCTTTTGTAAGGGTTTCTCTTGCTGTGGCAAGGGTACTTGGACATTTTGTAGAGAAATACCTTGAAAGTTCTTGAATTGGATCTAGCCATATCCACCATGCAAGATAGATGGACCAAGCTAAACATAGGGTCCATCTTGAGGGACGTAAGAATGATTTACCATCACTTGTGAACCATATGGAACATGAGGAGGTTGGAATGGACCCTGACCCACATACTGCTGTTGGTACTGGACGTTACTTAACCTAGACGGACCAACAGGGCTTGGATGTTAGTATTAGAAATTACTCGATCCAGAAGGACCAACAGAGTTCAGAATAGCACCATAAGAGGGCTCGATCATTCCGACCATCTGAGATTGTGAGCCACCCACATTGGTTGCGCTAGAAATCATGTAGATATTTGGATCTTGCCTCCTAGGCATTGGTACAACATGTCCACTTGCTAGAGGATTTGAAAAACTTACCGAGAGTTGACTCAATACCATCGGTTGAATCGGAAGAGTCGGTTGAAATGATGAAACGAGTGGATTCAGAATGGTGTGTTGCACTGAAACTGAAGCGATTATAGTATGCACATTTAGTTGAGAGGTTGAGTTTCGAATGAATGGACGTGAGTTAGGCATAGCGCGAGACGGCCATATAGGGTTATGATACAATGAAGAAGCACTAGGAGTGCCCAACACCAACTGATCTAGAGAGGTATAACCATGCGGTAATGAATGCCCACTATGCCAAGGGTAAATGCTAGTTAGAAAGCTTCCCATGTAATGGAGGAATTTGATATCACTGTTCATCAACAACATGAGGAGTGTGTGTAGCAGAAACCTCTGAGTGACTCCATGAGGAGACTAGAATATTTCCTTATGATTCCATGGGTGGAAATAAATGACGATGGACAACCAAAGATGTTCAAGGGGAGAATTCCAAATGGATACCCAATTGATCGTACGGACTATACAGATGCTGTAGTGATATCACAACAGGATTGAAGAAATGATTTGGAGGGAAAACAATGAGTCCTTGCTGACCTTTAGGGGTTGGAAAACTCTCGTGAGTCTGGATAAGATTATCTCAAGATTCCAGGCTAGATTCGTAAGGTGACCCAGTATCTGATGGAGGAGGATGATATGACAAAGGTTGAATACTCAGAACAATTCCAAGTTCAACACCTTGATCCTCGAGTGACTGCGGGAATTCGAGAAGAGGCTCTTCAGATGATCTTTGAGATGGAGGAGTGGAAAAGGAACTAGGTGAACCTCATGGTTTTGCCACAATGAATTTGTCTCAAATAACAAGAGAGAAGAGGTTAATTTCAAGGCTTCTTCAAAATGTATTAAATGTATACTAATGATGTGGTCTAGAAAAAGACTATCGGGAATATGATGTGATCATTGGCAAATATCTCTTAAGACACTGAAACAGACTGGTGCCTTTTCATGTTTTAAGAGTCGAGAAAATGCAAAGATAACTCTATCGCTTTTTATTTGAACAAGTTTGAAAGGACAAGTGATCGATGATATTTTAAATTTAGAGAGTTAAAAATACCAAAACTACTGCTAAGGATAATCTAGGCAAACGAATTACCTGGTAACTGTGAACTGCATAATACCTCCCAACAAACTGAGAAGTATGGGTAGGAAATCTATTCTAATGTTGTGTTAAGTGTATCATGTTTACAAGGTGGCAGACTCAGTTTCCTGTGGATAAAGGATTACAAACCTAGTGGGGTCTCCCCTTATATACGCGACAGTACAGGGAGCACAAGTCCGTACTAGTGTTGTCTAATGTCGAAGCGAACAACAACTACTAGGTTTAAATATGCCGAAACACATGTCTAGCTAGACCTCTAAAATGTGAGTGTTAGGTTTCAAATGCGCCTTAGCTTAATTTAATACATTTTAAAGTTTATCTTGAAATTATGTCTCAGTTTTTAGCTCCTATCAATGTGAATCGAAAAAATTCTATATGTAGCTAGATGAGACAAAACCCTTTCAATTCAATGAATGTCTACACTAATGAGAGTAGAGAAAAAAATCAATGCAACAAACAAAAAACTAAAAGAAAGATGACTCTTCACTACTTCGCTTTTTGAAAACAAAATAATGGAAAAATATTTCCACTTCCTATCTTCCTATAAAATGCACTTCAACTAGTCCTTACAATGGTAAAGGAAGTTCATTTCCTTTCAATTGTAGAATGATGATGCAATTCTAGCTTTCAATGATGCCACTTAATGCAACATATCGATTCAACAAACTAGAATTATGTATTTTTCAGTGGAATGATAGGATGAATCTCTCACATAAATACATCAATGAAAATTTTTCAAACAATGAACATTAATCATATGTAAAAGATGAAAAAGAGAACTCTTTCCAAACTAAACATTCAAAGACTCAATATAAACAAGACGAGCAATTGTAATCTATGCTTGAAAAGATACGTTCAACCAAGAAAAGAGCAAACAAAACTTTTCAAACTTTTTCAATTGAAACCAAATGTAGGAATTTACAGGGTAAGTTCCTCAGACAGAACACCAAAGGACATTGCTCACAATCAGATCACAGATTAATACACCAGTATTGTTGACGTGGTTAAAACCCTCAAAGAGGGAAACAATCCATGGCCTGAGGCAACATGGCCACTTCACGAAATTTATTAATAAAAGAATGAAAATTTAGATAAGCGCCTCTCATGAAGGGTTACCCTACAATGACCCTCCATGCTCTTTAAATAGAGATCATGGACCAATTAGTGTTTAGCCATGAATCAAGTGTCGGTAATATCGAGTAGAGAATGAACCATTGGATCACTACATATCGTGAGTGTCAGATTCTAAGTTACAAAAGTACATAGTAAAGAAACACACTTTACCTAACTCTACACTAGACCAAGTTATACTTAACTATTTCCTATGTGTCAGAATATCCAAACATCCCCCCTTAAGAAGAACTTGGGATGGGATTGAAGGATGTACAAGTATGACACAATAGGAGAAGGAAGGAGGCACTAGAGCCTATCCCCCCTTAGTGACAACTTCCTGAACTCCAACCATAAATCAAAGTTTAGTAAACTTCACATCTGTGAGAGCCTTTGTAAATATTTCTGCAACTTGATCATCTGTTGAACAATATTTCACTTCAAGGACATGGTCATGAATGAGATTTTTGATGAAGTGCATGTGCAATTCAATGTGTTTGCTACGCTGATGTTGGATTGGATCTTTGAATAGTTGAATGGCACTTTGATTATCACACCAAAATGTAGTCGGATGCTACTGCTAAAAGCCAAACTCTAACAGGATTTGACAAAGCCACAAGGCTTCCTTACTAGCTTCTACAACAGCATGATACTATGCTTTTGCTGAAGAAAGAGAAATGACACTTTGTTTCTTGCAAGCCCATGTAATAGGTCCTGAACCAAGATTGAACACATAACGTGCAATAGACTTCTGATCATCAGGGTCACCAGACCAATCAGAATCAGTGAAACCAAGCAATAGAGGAGATGCTTCTGCACTGTAATGAATCCCAAACTAGACTGTACCTCAAACATAATGAAGTATTCTTTTAGCTTCTTTCCAATGACTTTCATGGGGGTTTTGCATAAACCGAGCAATAAGGCCAACAACAAAGGAAAGATCAAGATGATTATGGGTCAAATACAAAAGTTTTCCTACAAGTTGACAGTATAAGGTAGCATGAACTTCAGGGGAAGTACAAGTGACTAAAAATTTGGCTCCAGAATAAAAGGGAGAAGGGGTTGCCTTACAGTCTTCCATGTGAAAATGGCATAGAAGATCATAAGCATACTTGGAATGGGAAATGTTGGCAACACTACATGCACTTAAGAAATTGCGGCCCTACCTAATGGGAAGACACTTCAAGGTAAAAACGGATCATGATAGCCTTAAATACTTTTTAGAACAAAGATTATCCTCTGAAGAGCAAAAAACGTGGGTCACAAAGATGTTGGGTTATGACTTTGAAATCATTTACAAGAAGGGGAAGAAAAATGTGGTGGCAGATGCACTCTCAAGAAAGGATGAGGATGTGGAAGCATTGTTGTGCGCCATTTCTATTATCCAACCAGATTGGATAAATGAAGCAAGGGAGGAATGGAAGAAAGACGAAGAAAGTGTGGGCCACTTATTCAAAGTTACAATAAGAATTCCAGTACGTTCCCGATCACATTTAGCTGGAAAAATGATTCATTATGGTACAAAGATCGCTTATACCTCTGTAAGAATTCCTAGCTAAAACAAAATATTCTTATGGAATTGCACACTTCTCCCTTAGGAGGGCACTCGGGATTTTTAAAAACTTACTATAGGGTTAAGAAGGAATTTTTTTGGGAGGTCCTTAAATCAGATATTCAAAAGTTTGTGGTGGAATGTTTGGTTTGCCAGCAAAATAAAGTTGAAACAATTAAGGCACCTGGTTTATTACAACCTTTATCCATTCCAAGCCAACGTTGGGAGGAGGTTTCAATGGATTTTATCATAGGTTTACCGAAGTCTGAGGGAAAGAGTGTGATCATGGTGGTAGTTGACAGACTTACCAAGTATGCACACTTTTGTGCATTATCACATCCATTTAAAGCCAGTACAGTTTCTAGTGAATTTATGGAAACAATTCAAAAGCTACATGGAAACCCAAAGATTATTGTAAGTGACAGAGATCCCATTTTCACTGGAGACTTTTGGACAGAATTATTTTCTTTTCTTGGTACTCAGTTAGCTCATAGATCATCTTATCATCCTCAATCTGATGGGCAAACTGAGATAGTAAATAAATGTTTGGAAGGACATATTCTTTGCTTTGTATCTGATAAAAAGACACAATGGGTCAAATGGTTGCCTTTGGTTGAATGGTGGTATAACACTTCCTTCATACAACAACAAAAATGACCCCATTTATGGCACTTTATGGGTATCAACAACCATCCATCACATCATATTTAAGAGAAAATTCTAAGGTTCAATCAGTGGAACATCACATCAAACATCAACAGCAAATCCTCCAACTCTTAAAGGATAACATCGTGTTGGCACAGAATACAATGAAACAACAAGCAGATTAACATTGCAGTGAAAAAAGTTTTGATGTAGGTGATTGGGTATTCTTAAGGCTACAACCATATAAGAAAATTTCCCTCAAGCAAGCTATGAAGGATAATAAATTATCACCAAAGTATTATGGTCCGTACAAGGTGTTGCAAATTGGTACTATGGCATACAAATTAGAGCTTCCTGCAGCTTCT